>CM031697.1:22276781-22574281 GCA_018466805.1 Hippocampus abdominalis
GAGGACGGGGGCAGCCCGAGGTCAAGTGCACCTAGAGAGTGACCAACACCATTGCCATTCAGGTCGGCTCATAGGCCAAGCACCAGCACCCAAATACTTTCTATACGACAGTATATGCTGTTTGTTCACGTATCGAAATGGTGGCCCAGTCGACCACAAGTGGGTACATGATCCTCACCTCTGTTTGACGGTCAAAGTTCATCCAGCACTTATTTAAATTGGCACCCCATCAACATTCTCTGGCAACACCCAACTACGAATCACTGTGTTTTTTTTTTTTTTTGCAAATCAGTGCTGATAATGAGCACATAAATCTTAGATTTACAAAAAAAAAATACCCACTTTACTTTGGATCAACAATAATCAATGATTTTTGGCTATTTCCTGACAAGGTAGGCACCAAACTGACTCCTAATCAATGTATGTGCATATTCCGCACTGTCAAATAATTTCATGATTTTGAATCAACTGCTGAAGAAATAAGTGTTTGCTTTACCGAGTGAAACGCGCAGGCCGGTAGACGAGCGCCGTCGGGGTGGTTCTGATTATGACGATGAGGACGATGACGACGGTGACTTTTGCGAGCTATTCAGGAAGAAAACCATCGGTGTTTCTTAGCCGTTAGCGGGAGTCATAGCACCCTTAACGTCTTAAAGATTATTCTCTCTTTTTTTTTTTTTTTCTTACCGTATGTCCTTCTTAACAAGATATAAAAGTTCCTATGGTCCTGGGTTGAAAAGCATACAGTAGTTGAACAAGCAAACTACAGAAGCCCAACCGTGCCAAAAAAAAGAAGTTTTTCCTTCTTTTCCCGCCCATGGTTGCCAATATGCCAGTTACCACCCGTCTCGTCTTTACGGAAGAGGATTAGGGCCAATGAAGAAAAAAAAACAAGGTTGGCAAGATTCTCACTTTGTGACCTTCGTGGAGCTATGAATTGTGGGGCCACCGTCAGCGTGTCGTGTGGCTTAGATGAAATCTCTTCATTCCTTACCATGACACATTGAGGAACATTGTCCTTAAACTGCTTGACTAAGAGGTGAACATCGCCTCGTCTTCGCTTGTGTTATATATTCTGTTCTTATTTATCTTTAACACAACGTAGATATCTTTTTGTTGTTGTTGTTATTATTTCAATTTTACCTCTGTATTACACACATGTATTGTGCAAGCGTTACCTCACGTACCGACGAAACCGAGAGGAGATAGCGTCGCTACACTCGGTAGCGAAGCCGAGAGGAGTCAAGTGACGCTCCCTCGCGTAAAGAACCTGCTCGCGTCCATTGAGAGCAGACGTTTTTGTATTGTTCAATAGATTTTTAAAAAAACGTGTTTGGTGAAACGTTTCCTAGTGTAGCGTCCATTCTGAGCAGACGAGTTTGTATTGTTCAATAAAAAAAACCAGACGTGTTTGGTGAGACGCTTCTGTTATGGGGAATGAAATCCCCCTCTTTTCAGAATGGTTTGCCCCAGCAGCAAGGTAAAGTGCGTGCTTTGTTTACGGCCGGCATTTTTCGATGCAGCCGCACATAATGAACACTCTGGTGTCCGGTGTCATACAGAAACAGCTTCTTCGTGTGCAGACGAGTTTGTATTGTTCAATAAAGCTTTTTTTTTTTTTTTAAAGCAGACATGTTTGGTGAGAACTACGTAATATTGGACTGTTATTTTTGCATCGTGTATCAGCCCCTAAACATGGCACCAAAGAAAGCAAGTGGAAGTGCTAAACCTGGTGAAGAAAAGAGGAAAATAGTGCGCAAAACTATAGAATATCGCGAAATATGAGTCAGGTGTGCGTGTGTCTGTGTTGGCCAAGGAGTTCCGGATGCCAAAATGCCCCGCCTACTGCCTCATGACAGCTGGCATAGAGAGAGAGAGAGAGAGAGAGAGAGAGAGATGTTCCTTCAATTTTTATGTTACTATGTTAATGTTAAAAATTGGTGAAAATAAAACATATTACAGTTTGTTTGTACAGTATTTTACATATTACCTGCTGTCCTATTACATGTGTACAGTTTATGGTGTGAAATTGTAAAAAAAAAAGTGGTTTAAAAAAGTTGTTTTCTTGACTTGGAACGGATTAAAATATTTTACATTGTTTCCAATGGGAAACATGGTTTTGGTTTCCGAACAATTCGGTTTCCGAACATTCTTCTGCAACGGATTAAGTACGAAAACCGAGGTTTGACTATATATATATATATATATATATATATATATATACATTTTCAACTATTTATTTTAATTATGCAATATTTGTCATTTTTCTTTTCACACCTTTTTGTGTTATTTTTCATTATTTTCAAATCATTTTTATGTAATTAAAAAAAACAACATTTTCCACATTCTTCCTTTAACTGTGTATGGACTGATGTTGCGTAACTGCTCAAGCAAACCCAAATTGGAAAGTCAATTTAAAAAGAGCCACAGGGGATAATCTACATAGATATGGGAATATTTCCAAGTGTTTGCATTTTAGTATTCCGTAAATGCACTGTACCATCGTTAATAAACAGTATAGCAGTGTAACTTTTCTTTTTCAATGCTATTATTCCCTAACAAGATCCCATTCTAATTGGGATTTCTGGACTACGAATGAAATGTCTGATTTTGGGGAGCTGTCAATCACACTGCGTTTGTTTGGCCTTGTGTGTTGTGTTTGCGCAGGTCTGGTGGTGTAGGGCTCCAATGGCGAGTACCCTTACCTGACGGAGGAGGAGCACGTGGAGGTGGTGAAGAGGGTGCGACGCTCGATGCCGGCCGACAAGCTGCTCATCGCCGGTTCCGGCTGCGAATGTACGTTAAAAGTGCATGCGTGTGTTTGTCAGTGGGTGGAAGTATTCAAAGTGTTGATATTTCTTTACTGTCCTGAAAAGCCAAGGTGGCAGTCCCGTGAAATGGATTTAAACGGGTCGATTAATCTGCTTCATTTCACAAAAGATATATTAATTAGAATACCATGTTTAGTGGGCGCATATTCAACACATTCTTGCAAGGGACATTTTTGCCTTGACTTCCCCTTGAGAACTTGAATTGAAGCCCAAAACCTTGTAATTGCCTGTAAATGCCACAAGATGGCGCCCAAGCATTTTTCTACCCTATTAGACAAAGCTATGGCCTGTCTAAATGAAGCCCCTCCCCTTTCTTTGGTCTCAAGATGCCACAACATAGCATCACTTTGCGTAAGTGACGGTAAAAATGATTGTCTACTTGAAATGTGTTGTGATGTGATTGTCGTTTCGCCACAAGAGCCACATTGGAGCTCACAGCTAAGATGGCGGCGGCCGGCGCTGACGCTGTCCTGGTGGTGACGCCGTGTTTCTACAAAGGCAAGATGGACTCTCACGCCCTGGTCCAGCACTTCACTAAGGTCAAACACGGAAACCACAAAACTCATCCTGTGCTCCCTTAATTTTTCCAATAATGGCACTTAGCTGTTTTTCCAGTAACGAGCCATCACTGCGACATTTGTTTTTCCCTTTTTTTTTTCTTTGGAGTCAGCGCGCTTCAAAACAAAGTGTGAAAGGACTCAACTCAATTTTGAGAGCACGAAAGAAGTCGACAAAGTGCTGTACAGCGATCAAAAATAAGTCATATAACAACAACAAACAAACAATAAATTAATAACAAAGACAATCGAAAGCACAAAAACAGTCAAACTACAAATCAATGTCAGAGAATCAAAATGACTTTTAAGACGGGTTTGAAAGATGAGCAGCGAGGGGTCGCGGGGGGCTTGCCCGAACGTTCAGTGGGAGGTCGTGCTCTCTGTATGAATTTCCCATTATACTCTCAATTTAATCAATCATTTAATTATTAAACCGTTAAATATACCATATGGGTGAAATTCGGACACCATGTTCTCTCTACTTGTAACAAATTCATATTTCATCATCTACATTATTGTTCAATATCTTCAATGCGTCTATAAAATTGTGTAGCTGACTTACTTTGGTATTCTGCCATTATGATGGTGTTCGAAAATAAAACTGGAAATGGATTTGCAATGTTGAATTATGTGAACTTCACAATGAGAGCAGAAAGGGAGAAATGAATGTGACGCATGTCGTCGTCTTGTGTCACCCCGCAGGTGGCAGACGGCAGCGAGGTTCCGCTGATCCTGTACAGTGTCCCGGCGAACACGGGCCTGGAGCTGCCGCTGGACGCCGCCGTGCGTCTCTCCCAACATCCGAACATCGTCGGGCTCAAGGACAGCGGCGGAGACGTGAGGAGGCGCCCTCTTTTACACAGTCTCTGCGAGTATTTGTGAGGGTGCAGGAGGGAGCGCGAGGCTGGGAGAGAGAAGGCCAGTTTTCCTCAAGCTTTTGCGAATAATGTCGTTGGGTCAAGGCGTTGGGTCAAGGCGAGAGGAAAGAGCCTTTCCTCTCCGAACGTCTCAAAGGACGCCGCTCTCTCGTCGTCGGTGGACCATAACAGCCAACAACATCAAAGGGGAGGCTTCGAAACATCCATTTGTCTTGTTAGAGCCTCCGCTTTGGTAAGGTAAGATGCCTGGAATATCAATCATTAAAATGTTTCTCATGTTCAGATACAAAATGAGCTGCTACATGCACACAAGTGTGTGATTGGGTCACCATGTAAAAGGTGAGTGATAAGTCTGAAAATAATTGTATTCTATGTCATGAGATGGTAAACGTACTGAAGGGATCATTGTATGGGTGCAAATACATTCATTGAAAAAATAATGGAAATTCAAAATATTGCAACTATTCAGAATGAATTTAAAATATTAAAATAAAAATATATAATGAACATAGTAATCGTTTTTCAAAAGCAAAGGCGACCTCTTGAAAAATATTTTATTTCATTTATTCATCCATCAGCATACACTTTGAGCATAAAATGCTCTTGGTATCAAAATATGGTTTAATGAAGTAAAGTGTGATATAAGCAAGCAGCATTTCCAAGCAAGAGCCCTTTCAAAGTATAAATTGACTTCCGGCGGCGTGGTGACATCTTTGGTACTACGTCATCACAAGGACATGTGCCCAACTATTAGGTCATTTGATTTCTTCTCGTATGCCAGAATCCGCCTTGTTGTCGCAGCAGCGCCCCCTGGAGGAGGGGACTTCAATAAACCCCAAACGTCTTGCTCGTTTCCGTCAACATCGGCTGGTAGGTCGTGCGTTTGTCTTG
This sequence comes from Hippocampus abdominalis, assembly GCA_018466805.1. Taxonomy (NCBI): domain Eukaryota; kingdom Metazoa; phylum Chordata; class Actinopteri; order Syngnathiformes; family Syngnathidae; genus Hippocampus; species Hippocampus abdominalis. The sequence goes on from CM031697.1 coordinate 22,281,939, forward strand.
GTTGCTAAGGTAGCTTATTCAGAATTGTCTTCTTGTTCAGTTTTATCGTGTTTTATGGTCGAAATTACTGCCGACTCATCCGCTTTATCATCTCGTGACATTTGGCTCTTCTTGTGGCCTGAAGGCACACACAAAAGGGGCGAAAACAATCATTATCCTTAATAAAGTGACACCTTGACAAAGTGGCTGGCTTAAAGTTAGGAATCAAAATAGTACATCTATTCGATTCATATCAGAATCGCCTTTATTGTCATTGTATAAGCTTACAACGAAATTTGGGTGCCACTCCTTAGTGCATTTCGTAAAAAATAAATAAAAATAAATAGATAAAAACCCCTTATGATGACAAAATTAATTGGAACCCAGTTTCCCTTGCCCGGACGTGGGTCACCGGGGCCCCCCTCTGGAGCCAGGCCTGGGGGTGGGGCCGGTTGGCGAGCGCCTGGTGGCCGGGCCTGCTCCCATGGGGCCCGGCCGGGCTCAGCCGGAAGAGGCAACGTGGGTCCCCCTTCTCATGGGCTCACCACCCATGGGAGGGGCCAAAGGGGTCGGGGGCAATGTGAGCTGGGCAGCAGCCAAAGGAGGGGACCCTGGCGGTCCGATCCTCGGCTGCAGAAGCTAGCTCTAGGGACATGGAATGTCACCTCTCTTACAGGGAAGGAACCCGAGCTGGTGTGCGAGGTAGAAAAGTTCCGACTGGATATAGTCGGACTTACCTCCACACACAGCCTGGGTTCTGGTACCAGCTCTCTCGAGAGGGGTTGGACTCTCTTCCACTCTGGAGTTGCCCACGGGGAGAGGCGCAGAGCAGGTGTGGGCATACTCATTGCCCCCCGGCTCAGTGCCTGTGCATTGGGGTTCACACCGGTAGACGAGAGGGTTGCCTCCCTCCGCCTTCAAGTGGGGGGACGGGTCCTGACTGTTGTTTGTGCGTACGCACCCAACAGCAGTTCAGCGTACCCACCCGTTTTGGAGTCCTTGGAGGGTGTGCTGGAGAGTACTCCTGCTGGGGACTCCCTTGTTCTGCTGGGGGACTTCAATGCACACGTGGGCAACGACAGTGAGACCTGGAGGGGCGTGATTGGGAGGAACGGCCCCCCTGATCTGAACTCGAGTGGTGTTTCGTTATTGGACTTCTGTGCTCGTCACGGATTGTCCATAACGAACACCTTGTTCAAACATAAGGGTGTCCATATGTGCACTTGGCACCAGGACACCCTTGGCCGCAGTTCGATGATTGACTTTGTGGTTGTATCATCGGCTTTGCGGCCGCATGTCTTGGACACTCGGGCGAAGAGAGGGGCGGAGCTGTCAACTGATCACCACCTGGTGGTGAGTCGACTCCGATGGTGGGGGAAGATGCCGGTCCGACCTGGCAGACCCAAACGTATTGTGAGGGTTTGTCGGGAGCGTCTGGCGGAATCCCCTGTCAGAAGGAGTTTCAACTCCCACCTCCGACAGAGCTTTTCCCATGTCCTGGGGGAGGCGGGGGACATTGAGTCCGAATGGACCATGTTCCGTGCCTCTATTGTTGAGGCGGCCAATCTGAGTTGTGGCCGTAAGGTGGTTGGTGCCTGTCGTGGCGGCAACCCCCGTACTCGCTGGTGGACACCAGCAGTAAGGGATGCCGTCAAGCTGAAGAAGGAGTCCTATCGGGCCTTTATGGCCTGTGGGACACCAGAGGCAGCTGACAGGTATCGACTGGCCAAGCGGAATGCAGCTTCGGTAGTCGTCGAAGCAAAAACTCGGGCATGGGAAGAGTTCGGTGAGGCCATGGAAGCCGACTTCCGGACGGCTTCGAGGAAATTCTGGTCCACCATCCGACGTCTCAGGAGGGGGAAACAGTGCACCACTAACACTGTGTACAGTGGGGATGGGGCACTGTTGACCTCGACTCGGGACGTTGTGAGCCGGTGGGCGGAGTACTTCGAAGACCTCCTCAACTCCACCAGCACGCCTTCCTTGGAGGAAGCAGAGTCTGGGGACTCTGAGGTGGGCTCTCCTATCTCTGTGGTCGAAGTCACCGATGTGGTTAAAAAGCTCCTCGGTGGCAAGGCCCCGGGGGTGGATGAGATCCGCCCGGAGTTCCTCAAGGCTCTGGATGTTGTGGGGCTGTCCTGGTTGACACGCCTCTGCAACATCGCGTGGTCAGCGGGGAGAGTGCCTCTGGATTGGCAGACCGGGGTGGTGGTCCCTCTTTTTAAAAAGGGGGACCGGAGGGTGTGTTCCAACTACAGAGGGATCACACTCCTCAGCCTCCCTGGTAAGGTCTATTCAGGGGTGCCGGAGAGGAGGGTCCGTCAGGAAGTCGAGCCTCAGATTGAGGAGGAGCAGTGTGGTTTTCGTCCCGGCCGTGGAACAGTGGACCAGCTCTACACCCTTAGCAGGGTCCTCGAGGGTATGTGGGAATTCGCCCAACCGGTCTACATGTGTTTTGTGGACTTGGAGAAGGCGTTTGACCGTGTCCCTCGGGGAGTTCTGTGGGGGGTGCTTCGGGAGTATGGGGTACCGAGCCCATTGATACGGGCTGTTCGGTCCCTATACTGCCGAGGTCACAGTTTGGTTCGCATTGCCGGCAATAAGTCGGAATCGTTTCCAGTGAGGGTTGGACTCCGCCAAGGCTGCCCTTTGTCGCCGATTCTGTTCATTACCTTTACGGACAGAATTTCTAGGCGCAGCCGAAGCGTTGAGGGGGTCTGTTTTGGTAGCCTCAGTATTGCATCTCTGCTTTTTGCAGATGATGTGGTACTGTTGGCTCCTTCAAACAGGGCTCTCCAACTCTCACTGGAGCGTTTCGCAGCCGAGTGTGAAGCGGCTGGGATGAAAATTAGCACCTCCAAATCTGAAACCATGGTCCTCAGTCGGAAAAGGGTGGAGTGCCCACTCCGGGTCGGGGAGGAGATCTTGCCCCAAGTGGAGGAGTTTAAGTATCTTGGGGTCTTGTTCACGAATGAGGGCAGGAGGGAGCGAGAGATCGACAGGCGGATCGGTGCAGCGCCTGCTGTGATGCGGACGTTGCATCGGTCTGTCGTGGTAAAGAAGGAGCTGAGCCAAAGGGCGAAGCTCTCAATTTACCGGTCGATCTACGTTCCAACCCTCATCTATGGTCACGAGCTATGGGTCGTGACCGAAAGAACGAGATCCCGGATACAAGCGGCCGAAATGAGTTTTCTCCGCAGGGTGTCCGGGCTCTCCCTTAGAGATAAGGTGAGAAGCTCGGTCATCCGGCAGGGGCTGAGAGTCGACCCGCTTCTCCTCCACATCGAGAGGAGCCAGATGAGGTGGCTTGGGCATCTGATTCGGATGCCTCCTGAACGCCTCCCTGGTGAGGTGTTCCGGGCATGTCCCACCGGGAGGAGACCCCGAGGACGACCCAGGACACGCTGGAGAGACTATGTCACCCAGCTGGCCTGGGAACGCCTCGGGATCCCCCGGGGAGAGCTGGAAGAAGTAGCTAGGGAGAGGGAAGTCTGGGCTTCCCTGCTAAAGCTGCTGCCCCCGCGACCCGGCCCCGGATAAGCGGTAGAAGATGGATGGATGGTCGTCGAACGGTGGGCACGTCCAGTGTGGGAAGTTCGATTCCCGCGGGTTGGCTTGCGGGCTCCCGTGTGGATTTTGCATGTTTTCTCGCGTTTCATGCCAAAAACATACACGGTAGGTTAATAGATTCCAGCACTGTTTTTTAATAGGGTTCAAATGTAACTGTAAACTGTAGAAGGCATTTCGGACCAGCAAAATCAGGAAAGGAAACCTAGCGACAAAGCATGAACGAGATGCTCTTGTCAACTTCCGGCCACGCGTGACACATTGAGGCTACGCATTGAGATTGAGTTACGGCGGGGCTTTTTTTCCGACGTCGACCATCAGGTGAGTGTAGAGAGGCTCCAACTCTTTGGAGAGCAGCTTGTAAGTCAACGAATTTAAGCCATCGGAGCTCCAGTCCAGTTTGGTTCTTCTCAGGAGGTCCGAGCTAAAAAGTTCAAGTGAGTTGGAGGTCAATGGCCGATCGGCATGTTTCACGATCGCAAGTCTTGCTTGACTTACTTGCGCGGGTTTCGTTCGTTCCCCACGTCTCTCTCGTGCTTGATCATTTTGTAGCGAGCGATGGCCTCCGGGGGGCGCACCGCCTGCATGCCGGACAGAATCACTCTGCTCGGGGCGCCAGACGATTGAGAGAAAGAGCAGAACGTCAAGACACGTCCGGTGTCTCGCACAAGCAACCATGCGGGGATCGAAGCGTGTTTGAAAAAGTTGAAAAAGTTCAACTCCCGTTACAGATGCGCAATGATGATGCAGCCCCCCCCCACACTCAAACGTATTGGATACTTTTGCTTGGCCGAGTTCCAGAAGAACGGTTGACGTTTGAAGTTTTGGACGGCGATGGACTTTGTCCCCGGCTGCCTCCATGTTTGCTTTTTTGGGTGAGTTCATTTGAGCTTGCTGTCAGTGCTTGTATGTGAACTACGACAAACCTCAAGTCCACTGAGGTTGTCAAGATATTTATTAGGACGAACGTATGGATGTTGTTGTTTCATTTTCATAAACAAGGGGGAAATGCGCAATTCATCAATTTACAGTGTAAATGTGCCTGACTGAGCTAAATAAAACTAATTTTCATAGGCAGACTCTTGGGCAGGTGTAAAAAGTCAACCGAAAATGAAAAGCATTGAAATCAAACATCAATTTACAAAACGTAAAGTAGCACTCCAAAAAACAAACAAACCCAAAACATCTATTTGATGTACAAGTGATTGAAATGCTCACAAGTCTGTCCCACCCCGTGAGAGTAAATTCGGCCCGCCTCCAGCCACTGTCTTCAGTTGTTGTTGTTGGGGTTTTTTTGTTGCAAATATTCTCTTTTTTGCAAATTTGATTAGCCACACCCACCCATCGAGGATGTAAATTCAGCATCCTCAATGAGCCAACGGAGACACGCACACTGAAAAACTCCTCGAGACGAGAGACCTCAGCTCGAGGTAGACAAAACCCAAGAAACATTACGTCGCGGAACGTTCAAAGAGAAGAGAAGGGTGAGCGTAGCCAAAGACGATGATTAGGAGTTGATCACTTCTGAAGTGACAACGTCACGCATTTAAAAATGTTTTTTTTACCTTTGCCACAAATTATCGTCCTCTTGGCCCCAGCCCCAAAACTGGTTTGAGTAGCCGTTCATCTTCCTGAACTGGTCTGGGGTCACTGCAACAACACCACCAAAAGCTTGTGGATAGTAAAGCCTGAGGGGAGGTGGGGGGGGAGTGACACAGCCAACAGAAGATGTGAGGGCAATGCAATTCAATGTGCACACACAAACACCAGTTTAGCATTCTCATTTGAAACAAGTGCATACTTATTTTTTTCTTTATATTATATTGTCACAGGATGTCAAATATTCATTCATTCATTTCATTCATTTTCCGAACAGCTTCATCCTCACTGGGGTCGCGGGGGGTGCTGGAGCCTATCCCAGCAGTCTCCGGGCAGTAGGCGGGGGACACCCTGAATTGGTTGCCAGCCAATCGCAGGGCACACAGAGACGAACAACCATCCACGCTCACACTCACACCTAGGGACAATTTAGAGTGATCAATCAGCCTGCCATGCATGTTTTTTTTTTGGAATGTGGGAGGAAACCGGAGCACCCGGAGAAAACCCACGCAAGCCCGGGGAGAACATGCAAACTCCACACAGGGAGGCCGGAGCTGGGATCGAACCCGGTACCTCTGCACTGTGAAGCCGACGTGCTAACCACTGGGCTACCGGGCCGCCCATGTCAAATATTAGGAGTGGGTAATCTGGACAGTCGGGCGATTTCCGGTGGGCCAGGCTGCTACACGCGCTCCTGTTCCGGCCCATGAAATTGGGAAAATAAAGTGCATTTGCGACATTTCGATCAATTACGTATAGCACTGACCTTTATTACCAACGGTGTCACCAAGTCAATTTTTGGGGGGTAATCTTGCACTCAACAAATACTCCATGTCTTCCGCTAACAGGATGTTCCGTCTTGTCCCACGTTAGGTGCACTTGTGTATCGGTGTCTTTTTGTCCTTTTCAACTATTTCTGTTCTCATACTTGTTCAAATAAACACTTTTTTTGTGATCTTGTCAGCGCGTTTGATTGTAATTTTGATTTTGGATGAAATAAAATATGAACATTGAAGGAGTAAGCTATTTGAGATTGACCCACTAATAAGGTCAACTAAAATGGTCCGCCCTGAGCCGCGAAACTCACGTCTCCAAAGTTGACAATCGTCACCCTCAAGCTACGTTAAAACGCTCGGTGCGCCTCTCATCTCAAGCGCCCCGTCTACCTGTATGCAAACTTGTCAATGGCCACAGACAGGTGTGCGGGCTGGTCTTGGTGGCAGCCGTAGGTATTGCGGTCGTCCTCGGGCAACAGGTCGACGTCGTGGAAGATGATGCAGCTCCACGCCGCGTCTCGGAGAGCTTCCCGCGCGCCGGCGTTATGAAGCCTGCCTTTGTTGAAGGTGCCGTTGCCCCACTGAAAGACGGAAGAAATGCCGCGTCGGATGTTTTTGCGAGGAAGCGTTGCTGCGTGACAACGGATGTTTCATTCACTTGTAAAATGCATCCTGATTTTTATTCGACACGACTCCTTCTCACCTGCTCGACCAGGTAGATTCTGTAGTGGAGCTGTTGCCTCTGCAGGAAAGGATGCAAGTGGTCGAGGAGAGCGGCGAGGTGTGTCAGCCGCTTCCGGTACGGCACCACGATGGCGGTGCGGTGCCGAGCTCGACAGTCCGGCGGACGGTAGAATCCGCCCGCTGAAACTGACGTGCTCCTTTTTTTTCGGATCGCCTCCAGAGTCAAAAGTGGGAAGGTGAGCTTGGCGGGCTGAGGCCCAACTGCGCATGCGTGGAAAGGACGAGAAAGGAACATTTTGGGGGCTGTCTACGACAGCTCACATTTGTGTTTTCCTCACCCAATCGCGGCGACACGACGGGGCACTCGGCCTGCGGCGCAGAAGGGGCCACAAAGAAGGTGTAGGAGAACGCGAAGGCCGTTGCCAGCAAGACCAGTGAGAACCGGGACCTCCAAAGGCGCCGGGAGTACCCCATTAAAAGAAAGATGCTTCACAGGTGGCAAAATGAGAGGACGGGGGCAGCCCGAGGTCAAGTGCACCTAGAGAGTGACCAACACCATTGCCATTCAGGTCGGCTCATAGGCCAAGCACCAGCACCCAAATACTTTCTATACGACAGTATATGCTGTTTGTTCACGTATCGAAATGGTGGCCCAGTCGACCACAAGTGGGTACATGATCCTCACCTCTGTTTGACGGTCAAAGTTCATCCAGCACTTATTTAAATTGGCACCCCATCAACATTCTCTGGCAACACCCAACTACGAATCAATGTGTTTTTTTTTTTTTTTGCAAATCAGTGCTGATAATGAGCACATAAATCTTAGATTTACAAAAAAAAAATACCCACTTTACTTTGGATCAACAATAATCAATGATTTTTGGCTATTTCCTGACAAGGTAGGCACCAAACTGACTCCTAATCAATGTATGTGCATATTCCGCACTGTCAAATAATTTCATGATTTTGAATCAACTGCTGAAGAAATAAGTGTTTGCTTTACCGAGTGAAACGCGCAGGCCGGTAGACGAGCGCCGTCGGGGTGGTTCTGATTATGACGATGAGGACGATGACGACGGTGACTTTTGCGAGCTATTCAGGAAGAAAACCATCGGTGTTTCTTAGCCGTTAGCGGGAGTCATAGCACCCTTAACGTCTTAAAGATTATTCTCTCTTTTTTTTTTTTTTCTTACCGTATGTCCTTCTTAACAAGATATAAAAGTTCCTATGGTCCTGGGTTGAAAAGCATACAGTAGTTGAACAAGCAAACTACAGAAGCCCAACCGTGCCAAAAAAAAGAAGTTGTTCCCACTTTTCCCGCCCATGGTTGCCAATATGCCAGTTACCACCCGTCTCGTCTTTACGGAAGAGGATTAGGGCCAATGAAGAAAAAAAAACAAGGTTGGCAAGATTCTCACTTTGTGACCTTCGTGGAGCTATGAATTGTGGGGCCACCGTCAGCGTGTCGTGTGGCTTAGATGAAATCTCTTCATTCCTTACCATGACACATTGAGGAACATTGTCCTTAAACTGCTTGACTAAGAGGTGAACATCGCCTCGTCTTCGCTTGTGTTATATATTCTGTTCTTATTTATCTTTAACACAACGTAGATATATTTTTGTTGTTGTTGTTATTATTTCAATTTTACCTCTGTATTACACACATGTATTGTGCAAGCGTTACCTCACGTACCGACGAAACCGAGAGGAGATAGCGTCGCTACACTCGGTAGCGAAGCCGAGAGGAGTCAAGTGACGCTCCCTCGCGTAAAGAACCTGCTCGCGTCCATTGAGAGCAGACGTTTTTGTATTGTTCAATAGATTTTTAAAAAAACGTGTTTGGTGAAACGTTTCCTAGTGTAGCGTCCATTCTGAGCAGACGAGTTTGTATTGTTCAATAAAAAAAACCAGACGTGTTTGGTGAGACGCTTCTGTTATGGGGAATGAAATCCCCCTCTTTTCAGAATGGTTTGCCCCAGCAGCAAGGTAAAGTGCGTGCTTTGTTTACGGCCGGCATTTTTCGATGCAGCCGCACATAATGAACACTCTGGTGTCCGGTGTCATACAGAAACAGCTTCTTCGTGTGCAGACGAGTTTGTATTGTTCAATAAAGCTTTTTTTTTTTTTTTTAAAGCAGACATGTTTGGTGAGAACTACGTAATATTGGACTGTTATTTTTGCATCGTGTATCAGCCCCTAAACATGGCACCAAAGAAAGCAAGTGGAAGTGCTAAACCTGGTGAAGAAAAGAGGAAAATAGTGCGCAAAACTATAGAATATCGCGAAATATGAGTCAGGTGTGCGTGTGTCTGTGTTGGCCAAGGAGTTCCGGATGCCAAAATGCCCCGCCTACTGCCTCATGACAGCTGGCATAGAGAGAGAGAGAGAGAGAGAGAGAGAGAGAGAGAGATGTTCCTTCAATTTTTATGTTACTATGTTAATGTTAAAAATTGGTGAAAATAAAACATATTACAGTTTGTTTGTACAGTATTTTACATATTACCTGCTGTCCTATTACATGTGTACAGTTTATGGTGTGAAATTGTAAAAAAAAAAGTGGTTTAAAAAAGTTGTTTTCTTGACTTGGAACGGATTAAAATATTTTACATTGTTTCCAATGGGAAACATGGTTTTGGTTTCCGAACAATTCGGTTTCCGAACATTCTTCTGCAACGGATTAAGTACGAAAACCGAGGTTTGACTATATATATATATATATATATATATATATAGATACATTTTCAACTATTTATTTTAATTATGCAATATTTGTCATTTTTCTTTTCACACCTTTTTGTGTTATTTTTCATTATTTTCAAATCATTTTTATGTAATTAAAAAAACCAACATTTTCCACATTCTTCCTTTAACTGTGTATGGACTGATGTTGCGTAACTGCTCAAGCAAACCCAAATTGGAAAGTCAATTTAAAAAGAGCCACAGGGGATAATCTACATAGATATGGGAATATTTCCAAGTGTTTGCATTTTAGTATTCCGTAAATGCACTGTACCATCGTTAATAAACAGTATAGCAGTGTAACTTTTCTTTTTCAATGCTATTATTCCCTAACAAGATCCCATTCTAATTGGGATTTCTGGACTACGAATGAAATGTCTGATTTTGGGGAGCTGTCAATCACACTGCGTTTGTTTGGCCTTGTGTGTTGTGTTTGCGCAGGTCTGGTGGTGTAGGGCTCCAATGGCGAGTACCCTTACCTGACGGAGGAGGAGCACGTGGAGGTGGTGAAGAGGGTGCGACGCTCGATGCCGGCCGACAAGCTGCTCATCGCCGGTTCCGGCTGCGAATGTACGTTAAAAGTGCATGCGTGTGTTTGTCAGTGGGTGGAAGTATTCAAAGTGTTGATATTTCTTTACTGTCCTGAAAAGCCAAGGTGGCAGTCCCGTGAAATGGATTTAAACGGGTCGATTAATCTGCTTCATTTCACAAAAGATATATTAATTAGAATACCATGTTTAGTGGGCGCATATTCAACACATTCTTGCAAGGGACATTTTTGCCTTGACTTCCCCTTGAGAACTTGAATTGAAGCCCAAAACCTTGTAATTGCCTGTAAATGCCACAAGATGGCGCCCAAGCATTTTTCTACCCTATTAGACAAAGCTATGGCCTGTCTAAATGAAGCCCCTCCCCTTTCTTTGGTCTCAAGATGCCACAACATAGCATCACTTTGCGTAAGTGACGGTAAAAATGATTGTCTACTTGAAATGTGTTGTGATGTGATTGTCGTTTCGCCACAAGAGCCACATTGGAGCTCACAGCTAAGATGGCGGCGGCCGGCGCTGACGCTGTCCTGGTGGTGACGCCGTGTTTCTACAAAGGCAAGATGGACTCTCACGCCCTGGTCCAGCACTTCACTAAGGTCAAACACGGAAACCACAAAACTCATCCTGTGCTCCCTTAATTTTTCCAATAATGGCACTTAGCTGTTTTTCCAGTAACGAGCCATCACTGCGACATTTGTTTTTCCCTTTTTTTTTTCTTTGGAGTCAGCGCGCTTCAAAACAAAGTGTGAAAGGACTCAACTCAATTTTGAGAGCACGAAAGAAGTCGACAAAGTGCTGTACAGCGATCAAAAATAAGTCATATAACAACAACAAACAAACAATAAATTAATAACAAAGACAATCGAAAGCACAAAAACAGTCAAACTACAAATCAATGTCAGAGAATCAAAATGACTTTTAAGACGGGTTTGAAAGATGAGCAGCGAGGGGTCGCGGGGGGCTTGCCCGAACGTTCAGTGGGAGGTCGTGCTCTCTGTATGAATTTCCCATTATACTCTCAATTTAATCAATCATTTAATTATTAAACCGTTAAATATACCATATGGGTGAAATTCGGACACCATGTTCTCTCTACTTGTAACAAATTCATATTTCATCATCTACATTATTGTTCAATATCTTCAATGCGTCTATAAAATTGTGTAGCTGACTTACTTTGGTATTCTGCCATTATGATGGTGTTCGAAAATGAAACTGGAAATGGATTTGCAATGTTGAATTATGTGAACTTCACAATGAGAGCAGAAAGGGAGAAATGAATGTGACGCATGTCGTCGTCTTGTGTCACCCCGCAGGTGGCAGACGGCAGCGAGGTTCCGCTGATCCTGTACAGTGTCCCGGCGAACACGGGCCTGGAGCTGCCGCTGGACGCCGCCGTGCGTCTCTCCCAACATCCGAACATCGTCGGGCTCAAGGACAGCGGCGGAGACGTGAGGAGGCGCCCTCTTTTACACAGTCTCTGCGAGTATTTGTGAGGGTGCAGGAGGGAGCGCGAGGCTGGGAGAGAGAAGGCCAGTTTTCCTCAAGCTTTTGCGAATAATGTCGTTGGGTCAAGGCGTTGGGTCAAGGCGAGAGGAAAGAGCCTTTCCTCTCCGAACGTCTCAAAGGACGCCGCTCTCTCGTCGTCGGTGGCCTGTTGCTCTGAGTGTTCGGAAGTAAAAAGTTGAAAATAGCAAAAACGAGACAGTAAAAAGAGTGGCGAGCGAGCACCGTGCACTTGGCAGGCAGGCAGGCAGGCAGGCAGGTCAGCCGACGCGTCGCATTTGAGACTGCGGTAGTGGTGGTGGGGGGTGAAAAAATAAAAAATCCGCATCCGCGCTCGGCTGTGTGGGAAGCGTCTGACTGGATTTGCGATTTGGGAGGAAGACGACCCCGCGCACGACCCCGCGCCCCCACGCCAACCGTCTTGCTCGTAGGCGGGAACTGGCGGAGCAGAAGGTGAGAGGTCGCCAGACGGGTTGCCGGAAGAATTTTTCCCACTGTCCAAAAGTCCGATGACAAATCTCACAACTCAACTAACTTTTTGCCTCAGGTCTGTTGAGAGGCTAGCTTCTCATATTTGTCACTTCGTTATCTTGGTTAGCTTGTCAGTTAGCTAGCCAGTCAATTGGTTAGTCAATCGGGTAGTTAGCAGGTTTTCAGTACATCAATCAGTCTGTAAGTGAGTCGGTCACCCACTTGGTTAATTTGGTGGTCAGTTAGCCAGTTATTCAGTGAGTTGTTTAGCCACTCAGGTAGTTGATGAGTTAGTTAGTTATTTATTCAGACAGTTGGTAAGCTAGTCGACCAGTCGGTTGCCCGTCAGTTAGTTGGTTACTTTATTCGGGAGTTAACAGTTGATTGGTCAATCAGTTGGTTTGTTTGCCATTCAGTCACAGTTAGTTGAGTTTAGTGAAGTCAGTCTGTTAGTTGGTTCTTCAGGCAGTCTGTTAGTTAGCAACTAGCTATTCACCAAGTCATGGCAGCTCGTTATTTAGCCAGTCAATCACTTGCTGAGTGAATTTCGCAGTCAGACAGTTGGGTATTGAGATGGTTGGTTAATCAGTTTTGTTGGTGAATTGATGAATCAGTCAGTCAGTGAACTACTGTTGTCTTTTATTCAGTCAGCCAGCCAGTCCATGAGTTAGTTAGACAGAGACTTCGTGTTAGAAATGAGATTGCAGGAGTTTCTCTCCTGTGCTTCCCCCGTAGGTGCGCAGAGTGAGTGCGCTTTGAACTGCGTATTCACGTCCTTTAAAAAACAAAAAACAAAATCACCTTTAAGGAGCTGACAGCTTGACACCCGACTGACAATCGCTACCTAAAAATACACACAGAGGAGGCGGAGCTTATTCCCTGCGGAGTCCGTTGATTGCCTCAGTTCTATTGGGCTAAAGACAATTAAAAGAAATACAGGCAGCTTATTAATGATTCATGAGCTATCTTTGACGTTGATTCCCGCCTCTGGGGAATGTTGTCATGTGATCCCAGACAGCCAATGGAAGACGTTTGTCAAGACATTTATTTGACCTGTGGTACCCTCTGCTGACCAAATTAGGGACTTCAAAGAAACACTCGTGACCTGGGTCCGATCGACGGAGCCTCTGCCGTGGAGTGTAAGACACACGCGAGTCAACATGTCAATTAGCTATTACGCCCCTTGGCCATCGCTGGCTGCAGATGGTCACATGACATTGCTTGCTGGTGGGAAATTTTGTTCGCTTCGTAGTCAACGTGTGACTGTCGTGTCAGTACATCATACAATTAAAAAAAAGTATACTTATCTCTTGAAATTGTATTGACATTTTTTCTGTTTTTAATAAATGCGTTTTTTAAATATCATGACTAAAAATATATATTTATTTATTTTTCACTGATGAAGGGTTTGGTGAATGTGCATATTAATTGGTTGGGTTTGGTACCTCTAAAAAGGTGAAGAACCACTGCTCCAGACCAAGGTGTGATTTGAGGAATGAACCTTCATGTTTTAGGGTTACAGTCCACTTGCATTGGCACCTGTTTCGGACATTTTGTTGCCTCAAGCTGTGTTTCGTGCGCAGATCACCACGATGGGCCTGATAGTCCACAAAACCAAAGACCGGGACTTCCAGGTTCTGGCGGGCTCGGCCGGCTTCCTTATGGCCGCCTACTGTGTCGGTAAGTCGTGAAATGCTTACGTAGCGGCCAGCAGCGCCGACTGTACCTGGCTAGTCTTGGAAATGCCCGTCAATAGTAATCGTCCCTCCAGTTAGCCTTTTGAGCTAACAAGAGCTTAGTGAATCCCACGTTTTACGAATACAGTATAAGTCACTTGCACATCATTTGATTAAAACGGCAAGACGGTTGTTGTTTTTTTTCCTCCCCAATCTATGTTTGAAGTCCTATTATCCAAAATTATTAATTTGAAATTTTAAGTCACAATAGTCACATTTCTTCAGATTATGTGGGGAAAAAATGTTGATTCAGTAAGATGCAAGCGCAGGAAAAAAAAAATGCCCAAAGTTTGTGATTGGTTTGCATTTCAGGTGCGGTGGGCGGAGTCTGCGCACTGGCGAACATTCTGGGCAAGCCGCTGTGTGACTTGGCGCGTTTGTGTACGTCAGGTCGCTGGGAACAAGCCCGAGAGCTGCAGCAGCGGCTTATCGAACCCAACGCTGCCGTAAGGACGCACTCCATACTAACATGTCACCAAAAAAAAAGAGTCGAGTCAAACAACGTGACTCTACTCGGCAATTTTAGGACTTGAAACTTTGGCTAAACCTTATGAAAAGACTTGACTGTGACTTATCCTTGAGGCGCGCAAGCTTCTTTGTGGAGCAACTCATCAACCTAAAAGGGCGGATCAGTAATCTGGCAGATGAAAGATAGGAGGAAATCTGTGTGAGCCAACTCAGCCACATATTATAGATAGAGAGATGAGTAGCTTGTGGTGGAATTCTTTGTTTGTTTCTAGGCGGCGCCCCACCACGCTGTTTGGCCTGGAGCGCAGAGGGAAGCAGGGTGCAGCAGGCTTAACCATCGTGGCCGCTGTGCTGCTTTGCCTGGCAGGCAGTTCGGAAGGGGTGTCACCCTCTGGGTGTCAACCCCTACTCGCCCTGAGACACTGCTCCGTTCACCCGCAGAGTGGCGTCGAAGCATTTCAGGAGCGAGCGGCTGTTGGTTGTTTTCTTGCTCAAGGCGTTCGTGTCCCCAAGTTTAACAGCTGACAAAAAAAAAAACCTTTCTGCCCTGGTTGCTTCAATGCCTTGAGGAGGCAATTACAATTTTATGATGTCATCCTGTCAACTGGCAACCTGTGGCTGTGACTTTGTATTCAGGCAAAACGGGTCCCAGCAAATGCAGCAGCTGTTGCTGAGGTGAAGAAGTTCAATGATTTCACATTTGTATTGAACACAGGTGAATTGCTTTCTTTGTGAACGTGTTAGGTGCCGTCTAAGTCATTCGAGTGCTGTTCTCTTCATGGGGTGCATTTGTCAGAGTTTGCCCTTTCACCAAGTTGCCATAGAAATGAGTCGGAATAGGCATTTGACAATTATTTTTTCCATCAGTTATTTATAGGACAGGAACATTTTCTATGAATGTTCTGAAGTTTGATCTCCTGGTTGAACGAAAGTGTCTTATTGAAATGAGGATGTGAACGTTTTTTTTCTCGGAACTGCGCCGACATTCACTCTGAAACAACAGAACCACTCCAGTTTGCCTTCATGCCCTCAAGATGCGGTTAGTCAAAGAGCCGTTGCGTGCAGCCAACACAATCCTTCAAAATGAGTCATTATCAATTAGTATGGCCATCTCTAATAATTCAAATGTGATGGCATAGGTTGAAGGGCACAAATGATTGGACACAACATATTCTACCTAGCAACATGTGATCTACTAGAGAACAGTGCAGTTGGAAAACAAATTGGAAGTATGTGTGTGTGTGTGTGTGTGTGTGTTTGTACGTAGGGTGGGGCGTGGGGGGAACCATCAGACAGTAAAAGTGAGTCGTGTGTTTTCCTGGTATGGAGCCTGCCTAAGTGGTTGGTGGCCCATCAATTTGTTTCATATTAAGTTTCTGTCGAGCTCTTTTTCCCAATGACCATTCTTTGAAATCATTGTTCTAAAAATCCCAAACTCTTGAGAAGGAGCTTTCGAAAAGGAGCTTTTTGATATCTGAGATGAAGGCAACAAAACCCCTCTGCAGCACACGAGGCGAGTGTAACCTTATTTCACACCAGCTCTCAAATAGTGTGGAGAATTTGTGAGGCAGTTAGTGGCCGTCATTAATAACGACCCTGGCTGGCTTGACAGCTGCTGATTGGAATGAAGAGCAGTGCTACCAGCAGACAGCTACAAATTTCCTTTGACAGCCACGCCTCCATTACTGGGCGTCAGATGCCAGGACGGCAGTAATCAGAGAAGAGAGAAAACACGCTTTCACACCACAGACGCCTTCCTGTTGCCTTTACTGTAAGGAAGCATTAACACAACAACAAGCACATAAACACATGCAGTCTATGCAACAGATATCATTTTCTCTCAAACTGAACATCTGTTGGCTTCTTGTTTTCTGAAGGCGGTTATTAAAGAGGCAGCTCAAGCTAGTTTTGACCTCTTACCTGTGTCTATTAGAAAATGCGGCCCCTGCCCCCACTCTTCCGCCTTTTCTTTGATGTGCACACACTCACGGCAGACAACGAGGCTCTCTAAATTGGCCACGCCAGTGGACCGTCCGAAAGGAAGTTGCATTTTCAGGGCGGAGGCATCGGGAGCTGGCTAACTGCATGCCACGACTGTGCTGGATAAGTCAAACCTTGCCGCCTTGAATGTGACAACAGTGATATTATCTCAAATGACCGACTAGTTTGTTTTTAGCGATGTCATCTTGATGGTTGTGTTTTGAAACCCAAAGGTTCAAGATAGGAAAAGGTTGTGGCCTTAAATGGTTCACCATTGAACCGAAACCCAAGGCGCAATATTTCCGTAGAATATGGGAAGAAAACCACAATGTCTAACCGTCTACCGTGTTATTAGCTTGAATGTCCCAGTCAGGGCAGGCTGTTTACTCTCCAGTGCCCACAAATCACATCTCTATTACACACAGGAATGTTGCTTCGCAGCACACGCCGCAATTACAATTACCCTGAAATGTATTTGGTCAAACTAATTATAAGTACATAAGTGTCATTTTTAGAAGCTGGAAAGTGGCACTGGATAGAGTGCTGTGACATTGTGACTTTATTCTCCTGCACGATGCCAAAGAGTAAGGAGCCAAGTAAAGAAATGTTTTCCTGGAAGTATAAAAGTACACACACACACTGATTACATTTAAATGAGTTGCTGTAGTGTAATGTAGTCATTTAACAAAAATAAAGATGGGTCATTTTCACAGAGCAGCTCAACATAAATAGCAGGACTGAGCATGTTGTACATTCTTGCATAATATGCTGATTATGAAACTTTTTTTTCAGTGAGTAGTGCACATGATGTTGCGTTACTGTGTGGCATCACCTGAAAATAAACAATCTAAACTAGAACAAATGAAGTACTACTGCGTGCAACTACCAATTCTGAGGACAATCTTATCCTCCCAATCTAGACTCAAACATTGTGCCGCTTTTGCTTGGACTGACAAGCTTTATATGGGTAGTGAGCTCAATTTCACTTTACAACAAGCAGCAGTTTGACAGTAAAGAATTCTTAAAAGAACAGCCTCTTGAAGTTTACAATCAAACTAAACCTAAAAATAAAATAAAATGAATGATGTAGTGCAGGGGTGTCAAACTCATTTTTGTCGCGGGCCACATTGTAGTTACGGTTTCCCTTGGAGGGCCCTTATGAATTTTGGGAAACCATCTACATATTTAATCACCTCCACATATTCCATGCACAGCGCACAACAAATTGATGGATAACTAGTCTTAAAATCAGAAGTAAAAAATATTGACTGTTAGTGTGGACGACATATGACAATTTGAGATTTTGGTTCCGACTTTAGCAAGCACCATGGAACTTGACATAATTAGTTTGCTTTCGCGGGCCACATAAAAGGAGGTGGCGGGCCACCTATGGCCCCCGGGCCTTGACTTTGACACCTGTGATGTAGTGTATTTCAAACAACCACATAACCATTAAAGCCTGCTAGCTTCATGCTAACACATAAACGGGCAAATAAATTGCATCGATGTGGCAATGCTATAATAAGCAACAAAGATTTGAACATGAATATTACAATTTAACAATACTCACAGACATATATTCTTTGTCGTTTGGGAAAAAATGACTAGTGTTACTGTACTGCAGTTTAGTGAGTCACTACCAGTGGATGTGAAACCCTTCTTTGTTTGTGTCTGTATTACACTCTCCTGATGGCCAAATCCCACACACCAAAAAAAGCTGGCATGAAATCTTTACATTTTATTGAAATACTTATTTTGACAAAGTAAATGACGAGAGAATGATATTTTCATTATCAAAAAGCACATTAATAAACTTTTTTATTTAAAAAAAAATTTTTTTTTGCGGGGGTAGGAACACATTAATGGCATTTCCATTCATTTCAATGGGCAAAAAGAATGGGGAATGATTTGAACGAGAACACAATGCTATTTACAAGATTAAAGTGGAAAAAAATCCACTGCCAGCTCAGAATCACACCAAGGGGAGCTGTTTCTGTGCGAATGCAGTGTCGTCTTTTTTTCTTTTTTATCACTCCAGGGCAGCATAAAGAGCCTTAAAGTCATCAAACACTGTTCACGCTGTCCCATTAGTGCCATGCTAAAATGGTGGATGGTAGTCATGCATGCCAGGTAGTATCTGTTCATAAATGATGGCACAATATACTGGCAAAATATAAAAGTTTTTCGAGTGCCTCACCACACACACACAGCTCGCGTAGCAGTCTTGATGTTGTGGGAGAAATATCTTGTTATGAATACAATGCAGTAAAACAAAATAGTCAGCCTCGACTTGGAAACCAAGTGGTAAACGCCCATAAACGTTTGTATATTTTTCTTCTTGTCTAAATACCCCTTGTTAAAGCCAGACCTGCTTTTCCAAAAAGCCAAAGAAAAAGCAAAACTACCATGACAGATCAAATTCTTTGCATGCTGACATCACGTGCGCTATCGTGCATGAACTCCGAACAGAATTTCAATGGCCGACTTTTTTTTTTTTTTTTTTGCACTGTACTCCACTAAAGTCAGTATCATTCAACGTTCAATGGTCCACCCCATTTGAATATTTAGTACCACGTTTTACTGATGGCTGGTCTATTTCGGAGATTCATCCTCTCATCTCCTACCAACTGAGTAAACAAACAAGCCCACAATGCACATCAATCCCTTGCAAGTACTTTGAGTTGACATGGACACACATGCATAAAGACTGCAGCGCCGCCACAGGAGGTGGCAGACAATCAAGAATGGGAGGCTTCATTTTATAGCTGCCGCTTCCTTGTCAGCTTTACTCCTGGCAGCAATAAAACACTCCATAATAAAAGCCACAATTCCGGGGAAGCAGCAGGACTGCAGCTATAGATAATCTACTCAGCTCACAGGCCTCGCATTGCGTTTGCATTTCCTGTCCAGAAATTCATCATGCAGGTTTTTCTGGTTTGAAGCATAATGAAAAGCGGCGAGACAAAGCTTATCTGTTGGATCCACATGGGCGAAGCAGTATTGTGACCTTCGCTACCTGTGGGAGAACAAGCTGCTTAATTAACAGCTTGCATGTTGTCCAAACATGATCTCTGGAGAGACAACGTAATTGAACTTCCAGGTAAAAACTAATAAGGGAATATTTGTTGTTAACTAAGACGGGAATAACTGAGTCACATTACCAATATTACTACAATTCTACAATAAAATACGTACAATAGAAGTTATTTAAAATATATATATATTTTTTAAATAGCCACTGCAATTTATGTCTGCCCTTAATTAAGAAATGATGCAATTCAGGTGAAATTCTTGACCAAGTCTGTCCCATTTGGAGCTACCTCCTGTCTTTCTCAACTTCTCAGATTTGAAAGAGAAATGTTTTTCTCTCTCTTTGACCTGCGTTGAAAATGGTCATTCGCAAATATTTATTCTTGTAAATCTTCAGCGAGTCTGACGTTAAACGGAGCGGTACCCAAATTAAGAAGCAATCGGTGTCATGATTCTGTTTGTGACCAACAGGTGGCACTGTTGGACTCCCCCTGCAGCTGCACACCTGTTGGTCGTTATGTTATTAGTAGTATAAAAGGACTCCCTCCCGACCACTCATTGTCGGGTCATTGTTTGTTTGTGTGTTTGCTTCTGTCATGTTAGTTGCTGTCGCGGATTCTCTTGGTTTGTGTTTATCGCTTTGGTTTTTGCTTATCCCATGGTTTTGTTTGCTACTTTGGATTCGTTTTGTTTTTCAGACTTTGTGGGTTCTGGATTTCGTTTCCTTGGTATTTTAATACAACTTGTCAAGTTCACCCTGCTCCTCCCTCCTGCCTGCTTGTTGGGGTCCACCGTCACCACGCAACGTGACAATCTGAAGCTTGCGCCGTCGCTGGACTTCAGAAATGGAGGAGCAGCTTGGTTATGGTTTTTGATTGAGTGTTTCTGTAACGTGTCCCCAAATTCAGTCACCATAATAAAAATGACAAAATAGGAGAGTTTGACACAGCAATATTGTTACCAAATAAGCTAACAGCTAGCCAAGCTATTTCTATTTCTATACAACTGTTACTTCAAGAACTACTACTCCCGGCCTAGGCTTCCAAATTGCAAGCTGTGCCACCTGTCAGTTGACTACAGGTGTCCTCGGAAGGGGAGCTCACATCTCCGCTAATCCCATTCAAACCATCAGCTGTTCTTGCCAACGCCCCCCCCCCCCCACCCCCCTCCTTTAGCCTCATATGGCTGCTCGCACCAGGCTGATCACACCAATCAAGCTTTGATTTAGAGTATTTACACCATCCTCTTGCCCCCACTGTGGCTTTCAGGGAATGCGAGGAATGGCCCATCAAACCAATCAGCGGCGGTGGGTGGAGGACCAGGCCACAGTGCACTTCTTCCCTTGGCAGGCTTCCCTGTGGTGGCTCTGATCACAGCACAGTGTTATCAACACGTGACCTGGCCTCACAGCCCGCAGTAATTGAGGTTACATCCCAGGCAATACCTTGATGAATAGTTAAAAGGGCAGAAACAGAACTCAGAGTGACTTAGCCAGTGCCTTGGGGTCTAATAACGTGCTTGGACTGTATTAGGTAATCTATCCACTGTTGCCAGTTAGTGTCACTCCAACCCGTACACACAAAGCTAGTACTTGATTAGCAAACGTGGTGTCATTAAAAAAATAGTTACCGGTACCTCAAATTACAAATATAGATAGATATATACAGTCCATACATCAATAAAATGAATCAATAGCCGCTGTAGGCGTAAAACGCAGGATGGGAAATGACTGAGACATTGAATAATCTCTTTCGATTCTACTGAACGAAAAATGAGGCTGACCATGAACTACAGTAATCCCTCGTTTATCGCGGGGGGTTATGTTCCAAAAAGAACCCGTGATAAGTGAAATCCGTGAAGTAGGATGTATATGTTTGCATGTTTCACATACAGCACATTTGACAATAAAGTTGTACTTGGTACTTGATAGTCAGCTTTATTTTTTTTTTTACAGTTATTAGACATTACTGAACTATGTATACAATGCAGAGGTGATTGCTCTAAGACTGCAAGGGAAGCTCAGCTTAGCCTAAAATGTCCAAAAGTAAGTGATCAAATATATGTGTGTATGTACAATTGTGTGGACATGTCATGACTAAATATGCGCTACAACGCGCTCAACTTTTTTCCGAATCAGCTTCTTATTACTGGTTACGACGCGACTCTCTTCTCATTCATTCCCGCAGCTTCACTGTGCTTTAAACTGCGTGGACGCTGGGCGTCAAAAGAGTTCAGTGTAGGTTGTCCCGATGCATTGAAACGAGACGAGTCATTGGATAAGTGCTGATTTTGTCCCGCCCATTGGACGCTCAGCGTCTCTGGGAGTCTATGGACAGTGGGCGTTTATAGGCTGGCCCGGAAGCTGAGCTTTTCTGCATGATGATTGGATGATTTCTCTGAGGCTGAATCTCTTTTTGATTGATAGTGAAATGAGCCAATCACAGATCTTATGGTGAAGGCAGATCAAAACTTTGCAAAGGTAAATTTGGCAAGCTGGACAGAGACGAGGTGCAGATACTGTTCATGTTGGTCAGTCCCTTAGCCAATCAGGATGCAGAAAACAATTCACTGTTTAAAAAAAAGCATTAAAAACTGCACACAAAAAAATCCGTGAAACAGCGAAGCCGCGGAAGGTGAACTGCGTTAGAGCGAGGGATTACTGTACTTCCTTTTTTCACTCTTCTTTCAAATTTAGTGTTAAAAATAATAGTTTCCCACCATCTAGTGGCATGCATTTTAATTACACCCAACATAAACACCAACATTAAGTTGTAAGTAGTTTAAACAACGAAAAAATCATCATAATAATAAATACTGTAGTGCGACTTGAAACCCGCAATAGAGGACATTTCTGTACTGCAGTGGCGGATGCCTTTGGGTACCTTTGCCTTTAGTGGAGACACAACTTCATCCACCTGTTAGCTTTGGCCTTCTCTCTGTGATTATTTGTTTATCCTTGGGTGCTGTGGTTTCTTGACTCTCAAATTAGAGGTACACGATGGGCGCCATACTTTTTTCACAGATCATTTTCTTATCGTGATGGTTAAAAAATGTTTTCTTTTTTTGACATTGCAAACTTGCCTTTTAAATCCAGCAGTATATCACTGGCCGGTGATTGTACTTACACTAGACCAAACTGATATTTGCATGGTCCTTATCTGCTGACAGATCCTTGTGCGTCACGTCTCCAGCAGTGAGCAGAGGGGAGCTCCCAGTGCAGCATAATTAAGACCTCTGTCGAAGTGACAGGGTCACTCGGAGGTATGCAGCACAGCAAAGCTTCTCTTCTCAGCTGCTTCCTCTGTGAGCTGTCACGCCTCACGAGTATTTTTAGCATCCTAGCAAGCACTCTACTCTCCCCTCTACCTCGCAGACAGATGTCACCTTCAAGCCACCATATCTGGGACAAAACACAATGCTGTCAGCATCTGAACAAGACACGTGCACGCACACACGCTCACACACACACACACACACACACACACACACACACACACACACACACACACACACAATAAACAAAAAAATTGGATTCTGAGCACATCATCAACTCTTCATTCACTTTGACTTCTACTAGGCGGGCAGGACTCTAGCATTTTCCATTAGACCACATGTGGATAGAGTACAAGGTAACATGGTGTAAAGCAGGGATGGGCAATTGAAATGATGGAGGGGGAAACAAGTTTTCATGCTGGGGGGCTAATTAGACTACACGTTAGACTACACGTCTCCCAACCAGATGCATGTACATTATGTACAATAATGCCATTTCAAATATGGACAAAACACATGTGTTTTTGTTTTTTATTGAACCAATGCACATCACAGTATCTTAATGTATTTCATGCTCAATGCATGTCTAAACAATCCAGCCTTCAACTACTAAAAGTTTGAACAATCCTTAAATAACAACATACTGCGATTTCCCGCTCGCCCGAGTGCGAAAGGCTTTAGTGCACGAAAAATAGTATTCAAGGACGGCACAAAACTGCTCAACAGTGAACTCATGGTAAGTGCAAGGGTTCGATTCCTGGCCCCGGCCTTCCTGTGTGGAATTTCTATGTTCTCCCCGTCCTTGCGTGTGTTTTTTTTTCTGGGTTTCCTCCCACATGCCAAAAACATGCACCATCCCGGAATTCAACATTCAAAATTGTGTGATTGTGAGCGCGAGTGGCTGTTTGTCTCTGTGTGACCTGCAATTGGCTATCACCCAGTTCAGGCTGCCCGAAGACACCTGGAAT
Source organism: Hippocampus abdominalis (assembly GCA_018466805.1). Classification (NCBI taxonomy): domain Eukaryota; kingdom Metazoa; phylum Chordata; class Actinopteri; order Syngnathiformes; family Syngnathidae; genus Hippocampus; species Hippocampus abdominalis. Next base: position 22,305,263 of record CM031697.1, read on the forward strand.
AGCCTCCAGCATGCCTGCGACCCTCGTGAGGATAAGCAGATTAGAAAATGGATGGATGGAAGGGTGGGTTCTGACGTCACTTTGTCTCATAAGACCAACATCTCACTTACTAGTTTTTTTGATCGTTCATTATGAAGTGCAATGTGATATTTTGTCTTCCGTATTCATAATTGTTCCTTAAACAAGCAAAAATTTTATTTTTGAATGTTATTGATTATTCAAATGCCAAAATATTTTATAGTTGCAGTCCTAAAAACTACGAGTGGGCCATTGAAATTCAGTGGTAAAAACGAATGATATATAAATCATTGGGGGGGGGGGTGATATTATTGTTATTTTTTTAATATTGGAAAAAAAGATCCACAAATAGTTGAATCCCAGAGTGCCGAACTGTGAGTATGCGGGGCTCCGTTGTAACAGAGGAAGTGTTTGTAATTCCCCCCAAGATTACATTTGTGTCAACCCAAGATTGTGAAAGAAAAATGTGAAAAGATGCAAATGGGAGCTTTCTTGCTACACTATTTGAAACATTTTTTTCAATGATGGTCATTATTTCGCAAACAGTGAAATGTCATTTCAAATCCCACTTGATGCCCACACATTTTGCTTGAAAGTAATCCAAGATGCACAATGATTCTCTGCTCGTTTTTGGGGAATGTGGGTGGAAAAACAGGCTCCAGCTAGTACACGAGGCCTCCATTTCCCCCCCTTTATTATTATTTAAATCAATACTGATGCCTAAAGCTACAAGTGTGAGGCTTTTAATTTGAGTCCTTCACTAAATAATACATTTCACTGCTTTCTAATCCTTGTGTGTCGTAAACAAGGCAAACAAGGCCTCATGGCGCACAACACAAAGACTCCCCAACTCATTTGAATTTCAACACCAAAATATATTTAGAGAATAAACACGGGGAACAGCATAAACTGTGTGCGTGCGTGTGTGTAGTAGTTGACTGTGTCGGTGCCTCAGATAAGAGACTCCGCGAAGTAAGCCTAGCTGAACCGAATGTGTTGACATGGCTTTAATTCAGCTTGATACCAGACACCAGTAGTCCGTCTGAGCCTGTGAGTGCAGGGGTGTTAAACTCTCAAAAGATACACACTCAAAATACACAGCTACCTAGCCTGACCGGCCAGCAGGGATTGAAATAACTTATACGAGTGCGGCCTTCACACAGCCTCCACACTTGCACCCGTTAGCGATATAAATTACACGAACATATCAAAGAACCACTTCATTGAGCAGAAGCCGTTTGCTATCAAGACCTGGAAGATAATATTGCGGTATGTCGTCAGAATCGTATTCGTCTCTCTGCGATGCTCCTTTGCTGTTTGTCAAAGGAGCCATAAAGTTCAGTCGCAACGTACAAAGACATTAGCATCTTTTATAGCGACGTGATGCAATTTATAAACGTGGCAACGATTTGACCCCTTAACCTTTAACAGGTTGCTAATGTGTCAGGGCATCTGGCTTGCGGTGTGCTCTCTAGGCGTCGGTAACAGAGCCTGAGCCTGTGGATGAAGTGTTGGTTACTCAATATCGGCATTCCTTGCCTGCCTCTGCCAAAGTGGGCTTCTTTTACTGCCACGGTGGCGATAATCAGCTGATGCTGGCTGTTGGTGGACGTGGCCATGGGGAAGGCTGGGAAGAGCCTTCGAGGATACACGATCGTCCTGCTGGCAAGCATTGCTACCCCCCAGCTGCTAGGGCGACTCCTCCGTCACGGAGCGCATGATGGGGCGACCGATGGGCTTAAGGGGAGTGGCAACAAAATCCTGCGAGGACAAGTGGGAAAACGCAAAGATCTGTGATCCCCTTCTAATCCCCGGCCTAAAAAGGGACACTTGTCCATGAGGTAGCCAATGGGAGAGCCTCAATAAAGCCCCCCCCCCCCAACGTGCTGAGGCAGTGTCTGCACAAGAGCCCTCGGTGACCACGGGATCAGCTAACAATCAGGTGCGACATTGTTTAAGTACGTTAGCTCAGATTAGACCACGGTTGGGAAATGTCCCAGTCCCCCTTCCATATACAGTATGTCCTCCCCATTGTACACACAAACAAACAGCATGTACACACACAACACAGCATTTATTCAACTGTATATCAGACACTATTAGAAACACAATTAAAATGAAATGCACATGATCACAACGACTACAAATAGAGCCAGCCATACCTGATCTAGGGCCCTGGGTGAGGGTTTATATGATAGGGAAGTTTAACAGTATTGTTTTTCACATTGTCTATGTGCTTCTACGCCTCACGCCAATGGAGTGCAGCCCAGCCATATTCTGGCAGTGGCTCGGTACATTCTGGGCTGCGGCATCCACTTTGAGAGGCTTTTCTGGCCACAAGAGTGACAAAATATGTCACACACTTTCATTAAATTTATGAGACAAACTGTTGGACGTCAGCATGTGCAGTACATGTGTGATAAAATGTTTGTTGGCGATAGGAAGACAAACGGCAACATCTCTCATGTGAGCGCACGCGCCAGCTGCCTGAGTCGGCGATAAATGTGTGCGCGGTCACTCCAAGTGCAGTTTGTGCAATGCTTCATTTCATCTCTTGCACATGCATTTGAAAGGAAATATGCACATTCAGCTATTTTAATGATGAATCAGTAATAATTATTGCTTGTTTTTTTAAACTACGGTCATACCTCGATTTTCGACCATAATCCATTCCAGAAGGCTGTTCGAAAACCGATTCGTTTCGAAAACCGAAACCACGCTCTTTTTAAAAAAAAAATCACTCAAGCGTCACTTCCTTGTCTACCCGAGGAAGCGTCACTTGTGTAAGGAAGGCGAGAGGAGTCAAGTGACGCATTCAAGTCGCTCAGTTTGTTCGAGAACCGAAATTCGGTCGTCATCCGAGGCATAAAAAACTCTACATTTTTGGTCGAAAACCGATTTGGTCGAGAACAGAGACGTTCGAAAACCGAGGTTTGACAATACTCACGTACAGAGATTGCTCCCGTGCATGTATGCTATTATTTAAGCTAGCATTTGTTGTACCATGCCTGCGTTCAATAATACAATGCGTCTTGTGTCTGTGTTCAATACCAAAATAGAACCCGTAACTGACACTACACCTTTTAATATTGTGCGCAGTGTGGTTGTAAAAATATGGTATACAAAAGTTAAAGGCAAGTAGTTATGAATAATGGTACCAAAAAAAAAAATGAACCAAGGACCCACGACGGAGGGGGATTTTACTATGCCATTGCTTTGGTTTGGTCTGGACTCACAATGAAGTCTGAAATATGATTGATGAAAACAAATAACTGAGAGACATCATTCATAAAGTAATATTCCGAAGGCTCATTTTGCAGATCCCAAGCCAACATTCCCCTCAGTCACTGAACGACACCCAGTGACACACTGTCGCATACTCTGACAGTCAATTTCAAGTGCCGAGGTGGAGAACGGTGATGTATGCATATCCGCTCACATCCTGCAGTTAAATTACCGGTGAAGAGGCCCGAAGAGCAGTGCTCTCAGACTCTCGCCGCCTCGCCCTCCCATCTTGTGAATTAACTCTCACATCACCTTTGATTAAAAAAAAAAATCAGGGAAGGTTTATCATCATTTCTTCACAGTGAATTCTAAGAGGGGAGCTCCCATATCAACACTTATGCAATTGGGCTTTCTGTATCATTACCTCTGCCAAGAAGATGCTGTATTCCTACTGCTTGATATACGGCCAGGGTGTACCTTGCCTTCTTGCCTAATCACTTCGGGGGGTGGAGGGGCTCAATTTACCGCCACCTTGCACGGGACGGGTCGTGTAGACAATGTGTGGATGTGCGATCGACATGCACCGCAGACATGACGGAATCAGTCACATCGACCGGTTCAAATTACCTTGGCGGGTTCGACTGCATTTCCGAGTCGCCACGGTGATGCTAACTGCTAACTTGTCCGCGGCGAGACAAAGATACAGCTGAGAGAGCAAATAGATTGCAACGAATTGAGCGTTTTATTGAAAGCATTTCTCTTTGGCTTTTATTTAACCACCTACAGTCACGATTCCAGCGAGTATTTCAGTGCAGTACTTTAAGTTTAGCATTTCAGAGGGTAAGCCATGATCCTCAAATGTCAACAGCTGGGAGTCACCGTGCCAGCTATTCGAGTACCGTGACATCAGACCAGGGTGCCAATCTGCCAATGAATTCAACAAACTGGAGGACTGTATCCAGTGTACAGCTAGCCTTGACTTCTTTCAACAGCCATGTGGAAGGTTTCACGTTTCCAATAACTTCGCATCACCCCGCTGGTATGGTGACGAAAAAGTAATGGTGCACAATGTGTCTGCTGCTGTGTGGCATAATGACTGGTATGTGGAATCTGGAATTAAAAGAAAATTAAATCCAAAGGTGAAGTTAATCATGAAACGCTACCTTGATCTTGACACATCGAGGCCAGTCTGACCTTTTTTTAAATTTTATTTGTTATTTTTTAACATCAGGGTAGTCCTTAAGGGTCAAACTTTCCTTTAACCCCGATATTTCACCCAGGTTTTCATTCATGATTAATCTAAAGCTTTAAATCTGGAGCACATTCATTAATCGAATTTATACGTGGGCCCCAGAGTGAATGTGGCCATGCCATCTGTTCCTCTTGCAGGACCTAATGGCTTCGTGCAATACTTGCTTACTTGCTACTAACCCTAATGTGCTGTCGAAGCAAGTGGTACACTGCCCATTGTTTCTCCAGTGGCACCAATGGAAAGCAGTTCCGTGTTGTCCTAAATCCGAATCACCTGTGCCCTTGAAGGAGGATCTGTTCAATCAGCAGCTGATAAGTGTAAGTTCATTATGCGCACATCTCCTTTGGCGTAACGTTGAAAACCAAATCCCATGGAAACATAATGTGAATCGAGCAAGATTTTATCCAAAAATTAAATGGAGAAGCACGATTATGCTATGTAATAAGGATGGCTTCAGTCACACCAGACCATCATAAATCGTTCGGTATTATTACGCAGTTAAGAGTTTCGGCCTTTTGAAAATGACAGAACCCACTGGCCCAATATCATAAAGACTTCAGTTAACATGGCAGTAAATATGAAAGGACTATTTTCAGCCTCTTTTATTAATTATACGATGATGGAATCTGACAGAGATTCGGCGGGGATGGGACAGCAGCATATTATTATCGCTGCTCGTCGAGATGGTAAACATGAGCAACTGTCATGAAACTCGGCTCTTTGTCTGCTCGTGCAAGGTCAGCTCTCATCGATTTTTTATTTTTTTTGGTCTGCAGGACAACATCAATTTCATTCTCTGCCTAATCTTTAGTACCTCGCGCACGCTGGCAATTATGAGATGAGCCTGACTGAATTAATGTCAGAAGAGAAGATATGCAGTGATGATTTATGAGATGTTCTCCAAAAGGAATTAAGATGATATCTATGTCTTCAGTTCCGGCAAGGTAGGGAGACAATTATCCATGGATGGCCTGCTTAATTAGAATGACTTGAATTTCCGCTTGTTCACACGCATGGAAATTGCTGTCTGATTTGTATCCAATTCTGTGCATGCACGGAATGATCAAAACTGTCATTTACCATGATGTTGATAAATGGTACTGCCGCTTTACAGGTTCACAGGCCAGTTTCACGGAGAAGAGAGGTATGGAAGGGAACGTTTTCTTAATTGGACACGGAGGGCTGCTAACAATAAGCTATGCATGGCGAGATTTGCCCGGAAGAGCCGCGGCCGGGCTCAGGATTTGCTCGAAGAGGAGTTATAATTGGCCCGAAGATGAGGAGCTCAAGCCAGCTGTAAGTATTCAGACTGTGACAGTGGACTCATATTCGCTTCTCCTCCGTGAAAATGAGCTCAAGATTCACAGCCTCGGGAGACATAATACATGTCACAGCCTACAATAATGGTTAATTTGAAATCATGTAGCACCCCCCCCCCCACCCCCACCCCGCCCCTCTCTGTCGCCATCTCCCCCTTCTAGTTCACTTCCCCTCACTCTCCACCATCCCCCGTCGCTCTGAAATAACCCATTCATCCTAAAAATGGTTTTCATCTTTTTCTGCCTCCACCCCCAGCACACCCCCGCACACCATTAGTCCCATCCCTTCCATGCTCTAACGACCAAATGCATTTCCTAGATTTTCTCTGCAGCAACCATTATCATCCTGGAGCTAATGTTTTAAATTCAATTGCGGCAATCCATATCCAGGCCAAATTACTGTCTCCCATTTTGAGCGGGGATTCCCAACACAAGAAAGCACGTCTGTGGAGCAAAGATAAAAGCGGCTGGCTCGACATATATGCAAGAATTCCCAAACGACGCTGCATTTGTTCGTTACATATTCACACAAAATGTCTCGACAACAATCAACCTCCTCCACCAGCTTTTGAACACACTAAAGCCAATGAGCTCCTGAGCATCCTGATTCATGTACATTTTCCAAAAGTGCACACACACACACACACACACACGTGCGACCCACCTTGCTCCCTTTCCAGCTGTAGGAAAACTGCAACTTGGGCTATTAATGTTTCACAACATAGCGTATCCATGTCTTTTTTTTTCTTTTTTTTTTTTTTTTTTTTTCCCCGAGACCACACCGCCAGAGGGAACGCATCGGAGGGGTTTGATAGAAGGTTGGGTGTTCAGACACAGACAATATTTCCCCCATCTCCCATGCCTCACTGCTTCACTGCTCTCCAGACTCAATCACATGTGCGATGTGCTTTCATGAATTAATAACAGGCACTTTGGAGGCCAGGCAGGAACATGGTGACCACATGCTGATGGAAGTTTAATGAGCAGCACGGGGACTGCGCTGCCATGGCACCGGCGGGTCTCTCGGCGCAATAGGCCGTGTCCCCGACCCTCCCCGCAGAGGCGCAGTGTTTGGGCTCTCATTACCTAGATAAATATATCTGCCCCGCGGATCAGCCCCAAAGGCCCCGCTTCTTCCTCCTCCTACCCGAGGGATGATAGCACGGCCCTGATTACTGTGCCCTGCCCTTGGGAGAATGGCTGGCCTGGAATCACAAGAACACAAACATCGGTCTCCAGTCAGCTCTCTGCTAAATATCAGGCAATGACACCAGCTGAGCCAGAGCATGACACCGGTCGGTTCAGGGTGGTCCGGGCTCGGAAGACTCCGAGGCGCGGCTCGGCTGCATTTCCAAATGACACTTAGCTGAATTGGGTAACATTTAGACGCAGGGAATGACACGCAATCATTACAGATGTTAGTATAGCCAATCGTGCACCTCAGCCTGGCTTCCAATTCCCTCTCTCACCTTCTCTTTTCCCGTCACAGCTAATGTCAATCGTCCCCCTCAAACCCGTTCTCTTTCTCCTTTCCTACGCTTGCTCTCAGGGGACGGTCGACTGATGAGGCTCTGGGATGCAACACGCTCATTGATTTAAGAGCCACCGCAGATATTGATTTGAGATGGCCGAGGTAGCGGGGCACGGAGCTTCCCGTCTGTCTTAATGACTAGATCAAATGCATCACACCTCGTCGACTGGCCGGTCCAATATTGATTACGCTCCAGACCAAATCCAATCATTTTGAGTAAAATATATTCCATGATCCTTTTTTTTTTAACTTAAATAGCTAAGGCTGTAATTCTAACTTTGCAGTGAATACAGTGCAGATTTGATTCCATTCCCAGCTCCCAGCTGTCAAAGGACCATGGCTGAGTAGATTCAGTCCTGTTTACAGTTATTCATAATAGGGGTGCAGCGATACTAGTATTGGTATCGGTGCTGATATTGTACCTCTATATTCATAATCTTAAAATCAACACCGAATACCACTTAACCCTACGCATATTGTCTATTTAAGTTAACTCAGAAGGTCATCTTGGAAAAGACCAACACATACAGCCAAACCCTTTAGAGAGGCTAACAAATAGCATCGGTGCTGCAGTACAAACCTTGAAATAACGGAAATTTCACAGAAAATAAACGCCGTATCAACATATACAGAAAACTGATATACTGTAACAATACTCAAAGGCATGCATTCATTCTACCATGCGAAAAACTGTAGTTCATCTCTCAGCTTTGCCCCGCCATTCTTCTTTGTTTTTTCATCAAACCTGTGTGTTATCCTCATGCGTGCGCCACACCGCCCCCTGGAGGCCAAGGCAGAAACAACAGAAGCAGCACATCCTGTAACTCCCGGTCAATTATTTCACATAAACATAATAAGAAATGTTATCATCGAGTGACATTTTTTCCATGTTCAAGAAAAATGTGTGTTTTTGAACAACATTTGAAATCCAACACATTTCCATCACAACAGCAAGAAGTAGTGCAATATAAAGTATTGGTACTCAGTATTGCTGAGTACTGAAATGTAAGTACTGTCTAAAAGTCTCTGTCTCGAAGAATGTGGTGTTGTCACATTCTATGTAGTATGTACGTGATATGTATCAGACTGGCCTGCAATACAATCCAAATGGCTGATTCGCCAAGCTAGTCAACTGCTAATGGAACCTTCTCGCTCTATTCTATTCTGCTAGCCAATTAATTTACATTCTGTCCATTGTTATCAAAGTAAAGGTACAGATTTATAGCATGTTAGGTTAGCATTAAATGTTTGGACACATCTGCGTGGACTTGACAGTTTGACCCTGAAGAACGCCTGATTTCAATTTGATGTGTTATGTGTGTGAGCGGGAATGTTTTGTCTGTGTGTGCCCTGCAATTGACTGCCAATCAGTTCAAGGGTATACCCCGCCTGATGCCCAAAGACAGGCGGTATAAACTCCAGCATGCCCGCAACCTCCGTAAGGACAATCGGTTTCCGAAATGGATGGAAGGCGCTCCACTCTGTTGCCGTTTGGCATTTTTTTATGACCCTCTCTATCATGTTTACACACTACGCACTAGGGTCTAGTTGAAAATATTGCATTAGTTGCCAAGACAAAACGCAACCATAAAGAGGCAGGTATTTATGGGATGGAGCGGATCAGCAGACTAAGTCTTCAAACGCTGACATTTTATTGCCAGTGCCGTGCTGTTCATAATCACAATATTCCACATTTTTAACCACGGTATTCCAACGTGAGATTCCAAATCCAATAAGACCGCAAAGCATCGGAATACCTCTTGCCGAGCGCACAGAGCAAGACGCCGGCGCCACGCATGAATTCATAAAAGTGCTCTGTTTGCGCATCTGTATTCAAAGTGCAACTGCTGGCTGGCTTTTGGTGGCAGACGTAATGCGCACATGTAATGAAATGGGAGGACCTCTGTGAATTCCCCGGTGCGCCGGGTTCCCTTCGTTTTTGAACATCCTGCACCTCTTGCTCTCATGTTTATATAACAGCATAGTCTCAATCATTCTCTCCAGCTGGTTGAAGGTTACTCGGGGCACCGGGGGTAACAAATGTGCTCTGCGCGCCATCTGAGAGCTAGCAAGCTGAAGGCTGGATAATGGCCTGTCATAATGGACAATATAGGCAGAACCCTCCTGAGACCAGGAAACCAAAGAACAAGTAGGCTGAATTATTCATGGTTACCATGGCGGCCCACACAGCTGCATTGCATTAGGCTCTTCATTAGCCCCGCCGTATTCGACAAAAAGCTTGAAAGTAAAATACGACCAATATATCCCATTGAGAGAACACATTATCATAAGCTCTCAAGGGGGTTTATTCCTGCTCAAATGCGCCTGAGTGCTGACCTTGGTCACCGCGGTAATAATGTGGTAAGGATTAAAATGTGATTCCATCCACGACAAGAGCTTCTCATTCGAACGATGGCGGCGCCGTGGCAGCTTGGGCTGCTCTGACATTGCAGTCATTTCCCACTAATAAGACACTTAACACAGGGCCCTCTCGCCTCTCTTGTCTCTCGGAACACTGCAATGAGGTAGACACAAGTAGGAGGGAAAATTGCTCTCCGGGTTCTATTTGCTTTTCAGCTAGGTGCAAATGCGTCTGTCAGTCACATTATATAAATGAGATCATGTGGAGTGTGGTGCAAGAACATTGTTTTCATCACGAAACAGTGTCCGTTCAAATGTCAGCGCTGCTCTTTTGGACATTTCGACGGGATATTCCAAAGGCAGAGCTGTGACACTTTTGGGGTTTTCAGACATAATTAAGTGACATTTGTTGTTGCGCAGCAGATGGGCATGGTTAAACGATCAATAATGGATGGACAAGGACTGCGCCATCTGGAATTTGATCGCAATGCTGTGTTGTTGCCGCGTCTTGTGGTCGTCTCTTCTAAAACAAATGCATTTCAGCCCGTGTAGCCAGCGGCGCAATTTTAAACCCATTTAGTACAAATTGAAAGAGGTCCGTTTTGCAAAATGAAATGCGGTGCTGGTCTGACGGTCACAAGGTTTTGTATTTGTCTTACCCTGAGCGTTTGAACACAACATTGGACCTCTGCATTAAATCCATCATATTGCTGAACTCAGCTGTGCCTATTTAGTGCCGTTTTTTTGAACTAAAGAAGGCAGTTCATATGTTCCCATGAAGACTGTGCCATTATCAGTGTTCTTTAACAGCAATCCCGATCTTTGACACATATCCGCCTACGCATTCAGTTTCATGCATAGTGCATGACAAATAGAAACGTATCACCTCGAAGCAGCCCGTTATGCACGCGTGACCTTTCATGCATAAACAACTGCTCGCGCTCACATGCAGACACAAACATCATACTCACCAAAACACACGCACACACAAGATCCAATTTCAGCAATGACTAGCCCCGCTGTAACAGGAGCAGTTACTAAGAAGTCAATGCATTGTCATCTTAACGAAGATTGTTCCCACCGAGTGACGATATTGATCCATTTATTGACCGAACCATGAATCCTACCCCGCCCCCTTCACAAAAGGATGTATTTTTCCATCTGTTTTCTGATTCGCTTTATCCTCACAAGGGTTGCGGGGGTGCTGGAGCCTATCCCAGCTGTCTTCGGGCAGTGGGAGGGGGACACCCTCAACCCGTTGCCAGCCAATCACAGGACACATGTAGACAAACAACCATCTGCGCTCACACTCACACCTCGGGACAATTTGGAGTGTCCAATCAGCCTGCCATGCATGCTAGCACGTTGACTTCACAGTGCAGAGGTTCAATTCCAGCTCCCTCCCTGTGTGGAGTTTGCATGTTCTCCCCGGGCCTGCGTGGGTTTTCTCCGGGTACTCCGGTTTCCTCCCACATTCCAAAAACAAGCATGGCAGGCTGATTGATCATTCTAAATTGTCCCTAGGTGTGTGTGTGTGGGCGTGCACGGTTGTTCGTCTCTGTGTGCCCTGCGATTGGCTGTAAACGGGTTGAGGGTGTCCCCCTCCCACTGCCCGAAGACGGCTGGGATAGGCTCCAGCACCCCCGCGACGCGAGTGAGGATAAAGCGGTTCGGAAGATGAATGATTGGTTCATCTACGTTTCCCCCTCACAAAAGATTGTTTTATAGGGGAGGGCGAATGGCCGACATGGTTATAAATTCACTTTCAACTGGCCTTTGTGAGGCTAACCTCTTCCCACATCATTTGAGTCTGGAACTATCATAGAGAGTGGGCTCGCGCTAACCGTTACCATGGAAATAAAACACAGGTTCTGGTGACGTCACACCATCCGAGCCGAGTGCACAAATTCTGATTCGAACGTTAACCTGCCACGCCCACTTGTACGACCGGTCGAGTCACCACCCATTCGGACACAGCACAAAAAAAGTAAAATTATTGATCAAACCATACATTTGGAAATCATCGAACTAGATAACTCTTGTTTCTGCAGGAAGTGTGTGTCACAGCACAGATAAAAATTACAATCTGTCAGGTCAAATATCGGTGATCAGATCTCTACTCGTTGTGCCTTCACACCACCTCTTTGACATGTTTGCTTGTCCGAGAAACTGTGTGATTGTTTACTTGTACTACTCAGAGGTGATTCCAATCAAGGCCTTGTCATGAGGGAGATATTTAAATTTGACTGTAATCCTTGAATTTTATGAACGCTCTGTGATTCACCGACAAAGCGGAGCAAAACCTATTGGAAAATAAACATTTCACTCGGTAATAATCATAATCCTTTTCGAACTGTAAACTGTAGTTTAAAGTGATGACTCATTCAAAGCGTAATCTTTATCCTTTTTCACGCAGCTTAGCCCTGAAAACAAGGGGAACAGGGGAAATTGAAAGCTGCCATCAATGCTATGAAGCGGATTCGGATACAAGCAGAAGGGCACAATGTCATTTTCATACAAGGACACTAAAGCTGTTCGTAGCTGCGTCCCTCAGAGCAAAGCATTGTTACTTACATAAATTGCACACATATCCAGTTCCTGTGATGTGTGTGTCGCTTTTGATGATCCTCAAAGGTATCTGTCATTACAGAGTTTAATGTTGCAACATTTTAGAAGGAGGGGTCGGAATGATCCGATTGTCTGGACACCATAAGGGGAACTGCAATTACCAGCCTAAAGAAAAGGCTTGCTCTGGCAATATCATTATGCATCACGATCGGCATGTGATTGATATCAAACGAAAATACCTTTGATTGAAAAAAAAAAAATTGAAAAAATCAGGAAGCAAAGTGGAGGGGTCAGGTAAGAGCCATAATAAGCTTGCGCTCATCCATTTTGCAATTCCAGTTTGAGCCTCACGAGGCGACGATGAGTTAAAGGAGCAGGACGGCAGGCGAAGAGATATCTGTTGCTTCTGATTGATTGGGTGATTTTTGTCCTGGTGTATTAACAATTATTGTGATGGTGACAATTTTAAGGATTTTTGGGGGGGATTCTCACAAAAATCCCACTGGAAGGAATGAAAACATAGCCAAACAATGGTAAATACATGGTATGAATTTGCCATGTTATTCAAAATCCAGTTAATAAGAACAGTACGTTGAAGCCAACTCCCCATTGTGACTGGAGACTGCCACACATTGAACTAAAATTAGTGAGTAATTACATTTGACATCTAATTAGTGCGGGGTACTCGCACATTCCAAAAACATGCATGGCAGGTTAATGGAGCACTCTAAATTGTCCCTTGGTGTGATTGTGAGTGTGAATGGTTGTTCGCCTAAGTGTGCAATGCGATTGGCTGGCAACCAGTTCAGCGTGTAGCCCGGCTTCTGCCCGGGGACAGTTGGGATAGGCTCCGGCACGCCCTGCGGCCGTTGTGAGGCGAAGCGGGTCAGAAAATGGATGGATGGATGGATGAAAATTAGTGCGTCCGTTCCTATCCATTTTAATATGTCCATTCCTTCAATAATAATGATGCATTCTGAAAATAGAAGCAACAACGGTCAAATCTATCTCTGTTTTTTATTTTTTTTGTCTTGCGTCAGAACGGTGCGGCCTTTGGAGCATCAAAGAGCCTTCAGTCCCCTTTGGGAGCCACTCGGCTGAAATACTAATGCCGGCGGTTTGCTTGTTGTGATGCCTTCTGACCTGTTGGGTTGGGACTGTCTCTGGGTGGTAATGAGAAGGCTCAGTAAACCACACAAGTATAAACTCTGGATAATAAGAGACTTGCAGAGCAATCAAGTCTGAGCACACAAGTCCTGGCCAGTCAATAATTCTCCTTTATTTCGCAGTGCATAATAATGGAAATGAACTTTAAAAGGGACAGTGAATTCATTGACGCCAGCAGATGCCTCCTATGTTGATTACGTATATACACTATATGGACATAAGTATTGGGACCATTACTGATCCAGGAAGTGAAAATAGAAGAAAACACATAGTGGGTCTTATGCAGCTATGAACAACTTTCTTTCCTCACTTTGGTGTCCATTCATCGAGAAGAACATGCTGGAGTTCATCTCAAAGTTTGGGAGTTCAAGGCAGGTTATGCTGGAACAGAACAGCTTTCCTCGAATCCTTTCCACCAAGTTGAAATGTCTGACTCTGTGTTTCTGTATTTCCTGTGTTTCTGTATTTCCTGTAATTACTGTACACTGGTACTCTGTATTCATCATCTTATTTGTCCAAACATATGAATAAAGACACCCACGTCAGCAATATTCACATATTCATCCATAAAAATAACACATTTCTAAGTGCGTCAGACAGAGATACGTAGCAGGTCTTTCCTGTCCTTGTCTGCATTTGTTCTCATGTTGTGTGGTGATGAATTGAGCAGCGGGTTAATTAGCAGTGAGAGCTCATCTCATTAGACGGCGGCTGGCATCGGTGCTGAGTCGACAACATGTAGTCAGAGTGCTGATGATACATTCCTCCGCAGACCTTCTTTAACAACATTCCTTTTATTGGGCTGTGTTTAGCCACCTCGCTGTTGGGACACGTGGATCGCTTAGCTCTAAAATGTGCTAACCCGCATTGTTCACGCAATGGAATATGCTCATCCATGCTACATGCTACAACACTTGCTAATGTGTTTTTGTCAGTTTTTTTCTCTGCTCTTTAATAGTGCCTTTCAAAGATGGCTGTTTTCAGCCTCTGTCCTTTTATGCATTGAAAACAATTTTATACATCGCTGTAATGTGGTTTGCAGGCGTATCCTGCTTTGCTGGGCTCCGTATAAATGACAAAGATCAATAAATGCTGGATTTTACTGTACATTCTACTATAGTCCATTTCATATTGTACATTTGTCCGATGTAATGTACTTGTTGCCCATAATTTATGCTTATGTCTTGGGGCTGGGACTCATATCTCACACCCGCGATCAGTCTTTGCCATTTGTCCATCGGTGTAAGGTCAGCAATGAAGTTACAAAGATAAATGCATTCGGAAACCGTCTAGCTGGGCTTCATCAACTGATTAACAGTGGAATTTAATGCTCGACAGCCGGCAAAAATTTCCAGATCCACTCAAAATGCTTTTGTGTATCGTTCTTGAATTTAGCGGGGTGTGGCACGACTCATGCGCTTCTCCCTCGAACATACATCGTATGTCTACATGAGGTGTGTGTGTGTTTCTGTGTGTGTGTGTGTGTGTGTGTGTGTGTGTGTGTGTGTGTGCGTGCGCGCGTGAAATTGTTCCAATTTAATATTTTTTTGCCAGAAGCAAAAATTTCCACTCTTCTTATATTTCCCTCCTGCTAGTTATGGGACTAAAAAAAATATCATTCAATTTCTTTTTTTTTTGTAATCAAGAAAATCACGGGAGCTTCGGCGATGATAGTCCAACACAGATCATTTCACAAATCGCCTTCACCTCCACCTCTACGGAGTCGTAATGTCTCGTGCATATTCATAGCTTTGTTAAATTTCCCATCCAAGGTCTCCGGTGCGAGCTGTGCCCCATTTTGCTCGATGAATCATTCATGCTGTTTAGCTCACAGTTGTTTGGGTGCATCTGGCTCAGGGAGGCACAAGGCTTGGCCAAATGGAGAGGCCACATGGCAGCTCCAGATGTTTTGCTTTTGTATACGCGCGGCTCGTAAAAAAAACAGCAAGCCCTGCCACATTGGAGTCCCTGCCATCTGGGGAAGACCAGAGGAAAGCATCCCCTCCTCCCTGGCGAATTATTGCTGAGATTGTTTCAAAACATATGAGGCACTTTCGGGCCCAACCGTAACTCCCTCCCCTCATCAAGAGAGTGGAAGCTCGCAGTTACTTGGTCATCAAATATGTTGTAAGTTTGTTGGAGTGGGTTAACCAGTGACTGAAGGGTCAGTGGTTCGAATCCTGAAGTGTCCTCGGGGAAGACACTGAACCTTAAACTGCCTCCAGGTTGACATTGTCAATGAGAAACTGTTCTCAGCTGCTTCACCTGGTTAAACAAAGAATAAATAACTCAGTTCAAGTTCAAAGTTTAAAAAGAAATATCACTGTGATGTTGCTACCCAAACATCACAGTGCGCTGAGGTGTTTCGAGGCTGTGAATAGTTTTGGCCACGAGAGACCGTGGTTCGCAAAAATACAGAAGTTACCTCATCACAACACGTACTGTACTCAACTCTTGCAATGACATTTCAAAGAACTCCTTCGTGTCTCTGTCTATTATCCACCCGTCATTGTTCTTCTTTGTCTCTCTGCTTCTCTCTTTTTAAGTGCCGCGCTCGATTCTTAAGGACGTACTGCTGCTGTGGTTAATGGCCCAATTATCAACCCGTCAAAATGACGGCCGGCCTTAAATTTTTCCCGTCAACTCTTAAAAAAAAAGCCGTCAGTGATGGAAAAATGTTGGTTCATGTGCCCTCTGCAGAAACAGAAATATAAAAGATGTAAATGTTAATACAGTCTTGTTTAACTTAGATTCCGTTACAAAAAACAGGCTTTAATTTGTTATCAGAAATCACGCCTCCTCCTCCCGAGTCCTCACAAATAAAATAGGAAATTTCGCGTTTGCTTCGGGCTTGGGCCTGCATATCAAGTTAATTGGTCGGGGTCGGGCGGGGTCCGGCTTTAATACCCGCGGGCCAGGTCGGGTCGGGTCAGGCCTAACCGGAAAACCCAGAGAAAACCCACGCAAGCACGGGGAGAAAATGCCAACTCCACACAGGAAGGCTGGAGCTGGAATCGAATCTGCACTGTGAGGTCCACTCGCGAACCACTCCTCACTGGGCCGCCTGGGTATGGCATCATAGCAGTGAAATATGTATTCACCGATTTAACTTTTCAAAATTGTGACACATTATAGTGCACGGTGCTCCTGCCGATTTAATTCAAAAACACTGCTATGAATCATTGTTCTGCTGGATAGTTTTTTTTCTAAATGGCAGTTTTTGTCCATTTTTTTCTATTCAGCTCATTCAATTGTAACACAGAGGAAGAAGCAAACAGTTGTCCGATGACCAATTAACAGACAGTTAACTTTTTGTATTATTATATATTTTATATATCATAATAAAGTTTAAAAAAATAAAATTTTAAAAACAATAAATCAATAAAAATATAATCGAAAAACACGAGACAACAGAGCATGTCTCGTTCTGCCGTCCACCTCCACAGAAGAACACTATGACGGGAAGTTCGACTATTCTAGAAGAATGTTTTTTTTGTTTTTCTAAGATGTTAAAAAAAAAAAGGTAAAGCAATCTTTCCTCCCCTGAGATCAGAACTAAAGAATTCACTTCAGTCTTTTCACTGTGTGTGATCATCACAGAGAGTAACTCAATCATCATTATGAGACCTATGCCTAAGAGCCGAGGTTGACTTTTTCGACAAAGTTTTTAAATATCTGTCAGACTGCATTATTCCGAGTTCTTCTGAGCACCGTTGTTCGCCGTAGGCTCTTTGTGTCCGGCCCCTGTACACATCACACCCGCTCCCAGAACACTGCCACTCTCAGTAAAATCATTATTTAGTCCTTTTGTAAGCAAGCGGTGTCCCAGATCACAAATTAATCTTTCATACGTTTCCAAGATCTAGCCCTCCGTAATCCCATCCGTACGAGACACAACAAAGCGCAGCGAGAGAACCTATAAATTATTCATTCGTTTCTCATGAAAGCCTTTCGTTATGTCTGTCATGTTTCACTCTTGCGAGGAAAAGCCATTGATCCTTGCCGTCTCGATGACAAAAAGAACAAACACGTGACATCACATGGCCGCGCATTTTTCCACAGATCTGAGGAAAAATGTGGCAACAATAGGGCGATGAATGTTGCGCGTAAATGCCTAATCTGTCCACAGATTACGCAGATGTGCTCACATGTGCATAAAACACATTGCCGTGCTCTTAACTAATAGCTGCCAGTGCAACCTGAGGGAAAATAATATTCCAAGTCGAACACACAGCCACTGTGCCTTAAGTCCCATGCGCCTTGCCAAGAAATCATTTACCCACAGTGGTATCATGTCTTCTTTCTGATGCGTTGACTTCATAATTCACCACAACAGAATAGAGAAAGCAACATTGTTAACAAGAAAATGCTTTAAATCACAAGCGTGGAGTCAATTTCTTGTCAAATATTAACGCGGAAAGTGTGTTTGTGTACAGGGAACAAAGGGCCGACAACAATGCTGCGGGCTCTGCTTACTCGCGCTATGGCACTGTGTATGTGTGTTTGTGTGTTGTGGTGGTGGCGAGGGTGGGGGGTCGGGGGGATAGGTTACACGTGGGGAGAGGGAGAGAGCTTTCATTTATAATGTATAGGCCTGCCAGAGCATGAGGTGTTGGGTCTGCTCAGGTTGTGTGCTAAGATCACTGGCTGGTCGTCATCTCACCTTGAGTGCTTGCCTTATTTACTTGAAAAGCCTTTCCCTCGTGTTTGCAAACGGAGGCTTACCGTAATTGATAAGTCACATTCAATTCACTCATACGGGGAACGGTACAAAGTATGGGAGCAGACGCAAAGTCACACATTGTAAGCTCACATTAGTGTCTTTAATAACCCTCATGCAGTATTTTTAAGCGGCTGCATGAAGGGTATTACGTCCCAAAAATGTCCCTCTTCCAATGTGCAACAACTTTTTTCACTTTTAAATTTTTTTTCACTTTCAACCCCTCAAAATGTTCAGTGGGAATTGGCCAAGACGTAGATATACATCCTATGCAAAATTTCAGCTTTGTGGAGTTATTTTTCACTGTTTTGTCTGTGGTGTCCATTTGCCCAACAGTCCAAAATCGTCCAAAGTGTCCGAAATGTCCAATTTGGGGATAATTACTGCATGGGGGTTAAGCTCGGATGTAATAAGTTACAGCGGGTGATGGACTATTGGCAGGATGTTCTAACACTGCTGGAGGAGAAGTGAGGTCATTTTATGAGTGATCTCTTGCCTCTTTTCATGTGCATGGTTCCTAACGGGCACAACATGGTTATTTTGCCATTGGCAAAATCAAGTACGTGGAGGTATTTTTCATGGTCAAATACAGTATCCAGTGGAGGCCGGGCATGAAATGGTGATGATTCTGAATTTTCGGAGCAAATCTTATACTATTGCTGCGTGGGTTGTCATTTGAATGGGGAGCTTACTAGATGTGACATCGGTGTGGGGGGAGTTCCAATTGCGTCTTGTGGAGGCAGGCAGGCTCCTTCGAGCGATACACCGGGAACTTTATGCACGTCTTTGGGAATAGTTAGACAGCTAATGAGCATTAAATAGACTGTTAAGCAGAACGGTCAGTGACGCCAGTCTCAGAATCCTTGTCTCTATCGTTAGGTTCGCTCCGGCCTCTCACGCCATCATGGACGGCAACAAACAAACGAAGGGCAGAGAAACCGTCTCCCTAGCTAGCTTGGCTGTAGGAGGAATTTGTATTTATTATTTACAACACCAGCACGTGCAATAAAAGATCCGGATTCTATGGTTGGCCACAAGGCGACGGGGGGAATCCGGGTGAGTCGTTTTCAACTAAAAAGAAAAACGCACACTCGTCTCCTAACCACATGCTAACAAGTACAAAAGACCATCGCTCTTCACGGTTGATGCTAGTCACAGAGTTGACGAGAGACTAAACATTAGATGCGCAGCTGTACAACATGCGGGCACCTGTGCCTTGCTTTGTTCTGGTTTTGGTGTAATTATTTCACGTTTCCCAGCTGCATTGCCAGGACACCGGTGGCTAGTGTTGATTGTGTGCACTTGACTATGCACATTTAGAGCAGCTTACAGGAGAAGAGTGCTGTTGTTGGCCCGTGCCGCTTCCTCCCCGCCTGTCAGCGCCAGGCGGAGATGAGCTGGTGGCCCGCTCTGTGCGCTGTTAATCCTGCCTGTTCTGCTTTGTCAAAGCTGCTGTTTGAACAATGGAGCTGTCTTCTTGTCTGCTAATTTAGGAACAAACATTTGTCTGCGCGGCAAACAAGCTCTCCCAGGAAGTGCTATTAATAGGATAATTACGCAGATGGTAATGAGCAGGATTACTGCTAATTATGACAAGATTTGTTTTGGCATTTGCCTGAGAGGCAGCAGAGTGTTAAAGTCTGCACAGGAGTTCAGCACTGCAGAGTGCGAGCGGGCGCCCGAGTAAACAAGCGTGCATGCAATTGCTAGGCGGGGCCTTTGCACACTCCTATAGGTGTGGAGTGTGGGCTGACCAAGCAGCAAAAGCAACCGACAGAGACTTCTCACATTAAAACAAAAGCTTAGTTATGCTGTAATGCTTTCAGTTGTGGCTTGAACCGCTGCGCACTATACAGTCATGAACGGTGTGTTCAATTTTTTTAAAAGTTATCCATACATGCCACCCAAAAATGACGAAATCAAACAATAAGGTTCAATGCAGGAGCTCCATCAAAAATGTCTGCCTTTAAAGAAAACATTTTTCTATTGGAGGTTATTACATCGTGCACTTCTGAAATAAGGAGAGAGTCTAATCAGATAAAAGGCTCATGATTTGGCAATGCTTCCAACTTGTGTTTGGTTTATAAAGAACGAATTGATTCAAAATCATTTGAAAACAGGTCGCACTATTTTCCCGGATAAACGAAAGATAATGGATGGATGAATGGGCGGCTCAAACTCATTTCTTCAAAAAGCTCCCAGTAGAAAGCAAAATAAATGATCCCAGAATTGTGTCATCAAGTGGCAGAGCATTTATTTGATTCCAGTCAGACAGCCATTTGATCACCATTCTGCTCTTGATGCATTTCCAAATGGGGATGAGTCAAGAAATGACTGCTCGAAACCAAATGTCTCATCCAGCGATTGAATGTTTTATACGTCGGCCTTCAAGTGGCAAACATCGGAAGTGTTTGAAGTCGAACTTTTTTTTTCTACCACGATTAATTCTGTGATCAATTCGTGAGGTTTTGCTCCCTTTGCAAGTTACACACAAAAAAAAGGAAAAGGAAAATCTGCCACGCTGATTGTAATATTATTAAAAGCTTTGTTGTCATTCTTGCATGTGGCAAGAGATGAAACTAGACTGTTGCATCTTGGACGCAGAGTAGTCAGAAGAATTAAACCGCGGGCTGACTTTAACCGAGACGACAAGAGATTCAATCAAAAACTGACAACAAACATGCCTCGTCGAGGTGAAGGGGAATCTTAATGCGATTCCAGCTAAAGCTCAGACAGTGAGCCGCCTCCATTAAAGCATGCCACACGGCCCAGATAAGACAGCTGAGTCTGGGATTTACAGCTTTGGCTTATCGTCATCTTCACACACTGTCTCACCGAGAGCAAAGTACATGGCCCCTAAATCCTCCGCGACTGGGAACCGAGTTTGTCTTCAGGCTGCGGGTACCGTCCAAATCGGGCGCAAGGTACTACTAATGGCTCGTGACGCTCGGGTAGGAACCGCCTCGCTCAGCGTTGGTAAAAAAGATCAAATAAAACACACGGCGCCTTTCGCCGAAGCCAACATTTCACATTTCCGCAGCAGAAGCCGGGATGAGATTATCGAGAGGGAGAGCGGAGAGTGGAGCACTGTTTGGGAAATAAAATTGCTTTTATTCCACCCAACATGTGTTCTGTGAGATTAACGCATAATCTTACAACGTTTAATAAGTGCCGGTTTGCGGGCTTTCCGGCTGAGGCAGGAAAAAGTGGAGCATGCCTGCTCCACTTTAAATCCTATTTATTGAATTATAAAGAACCTGAAAGGATCAGACGTGCGACTCATACGTTTCAATACTTTGTCGTAGTTTTGATGTCAACGAATGTCATCGAGCGAACTTGCTTTTGATTTGACAAATTCATTTGCGAACTCGAACAGATGGCTTGTGCAAATCCACGCCCCAGACCGAACAAGTGACTGACGAATGAGCAGGCATAGCGAGTAAGGCATCAGTAATGAGCGCTTCGTTTAAGACGCCAAAGAGACAAAGTGGGTAAAATGGAGGAACATTTGCCCCTCAACTCACATCCAAATCCTGCTTTCTTCTCAACCATAAGGCCACACTGGAAATCCCCAACCTCAATTTATGTAATCCAAAGCCCTCGCATGAACTTCAGTTTGAGCTCCGGCTTTCAAGAGGTATTTGGAAGTTAAAGTCTCAGATCAGATTTGGACAGATTAGAATTAAGAGTTGGGAGTCTGGGAGGGGTGGATATGAGGATTTGTACTGCTCCACGAGACGGCCTTGTCAGTGATAAGTTATACTGAGCCGCGGGTAAGAGGATTGGCCGGACTAATCCGAATCAAAAGACATACCATGTGAATTACATCCCGAAACAGGTTCGCTGACAAAGATTAGGAACGTGCATGTCAATCCTGTCATACTCGACTTGCTGCTGGAAGATGAGCCAGCGGAGTACAAACACAAACAGGCGCTTTGGAGCCCGCCGCTCCTGCCAGATTCAGCGGTGCAACCAATATCGTCTGCTTCCTTGATTGCAGCGGGCTACGGTTTACTCGGGAGAAAATCAAACTACCCAGTTCAAATCAGCTTGCAACAGTGCACCTGAAACTGCGTTGCGTTTCCCCCACGGGGGGGGGGGGGGCTGGCGATCGCTGTGTCAGCCACTTGGATGGAGTGACATCATAGCACAATTCACAATTCAACTAAAACGAGTATCTTATCATGTTATCGGGTTACGGGTAATCCTGATTGGTGCGTGAAAGGGTTAAAAGCTGACGATTCTCAGTTGACTTGCGATGGACAGAGCAGGTGGATAAATCATCATCATCCTTTTTATTGTTTTTTTTTTTAACAGAGTAAATGTGGTGGTTGGTAGTAGAAAGTGTGTGAATATATCATAATGCAGTTCACGGTGTGAATGACAAATGGCATGTTAAAAAAAAAAAAAAAGCTGCAGCCTTGGAGCCATTGAGTCATCATCAAGTGTGGTCCTTGAAACCAACCCACGTTGTAATACTGACTACGAAAGAACCTAAGGGGCGACAAAATGGTTTTTCTTTTTCCCGGTGACAAAAGAGTCGCGTCTTTAGCTATCTGGGTCGTGAAAGATCAGTGGAGATGTTCTAAAACGGCAATCTGAGGAACTACTTTGAAAGCAGCTGGCATTGAATGAGTTAATCCCTTCTGTGCCAGCCATTATAAGACTCTTCTTTACCCTACCATGTGAATTAAAAAAAAAAAAGCATCATCACGTAACTTCAGATTGAATGCCTGGATTCTTTCCAAAAAACATGACAAAAACATCCTTGGAGTTTTAATAGACTCTTCCCTCACTTTGCGAGTGATACGTCTCTGTCTTGCAATGTCCAAACAAGGCTTAAACCTTGTGCTGCAGTCGATGTAAATGAGTTTAACCCCCATGCAGTAATTATCCCCAAATTGGACATTTCGGACACTTTGGACGATTTTGGACTGTTGGACAAATGGACACCACAGACAAAACAGTGAAAAATAACTCCACGAAGCTGAAATTTTGCATAGGATGTATATCTACGTCTTGGCCAATTCCTGAGGGATTGAAAGTGAAAAAAAATTAAAAGTGAAAAAAGTTGTTGCACATTGGAAGAGGGACATTTTGGGGACGTGATACCCGTCATGCAGCCGCTTAAAAATACTGCAAGAGGGTTAAACAACGCAACGTACAATTTTACAAAAATGATAAAAGTATTATTCCTGAATATTTATTTTACTTTCAACCACTCGAGATGTTAAGTGGCATCAGCGCTATACATACACATATAGTTCTTTTTTTTTTTTCTTTGTATTTTTGCCCTCTATGGACAATAAAAGCAGTACTGTGCTATGACCAAAACATATATATATGTCTATATAATGATGGATGAATTCGAATATTTCATATCACACCATTTTTATGCTTAGTCTTTGATTTAAAGATGACAATACGCAAAAATGGTAGAAATTGTAACACAAGGCGGCATCAGATGCTAATTATTCACAGCGCACAGATACTCGCGACCGCACAGATACTCGAGCTTGAGAATGACACTTCCTTGGACAACCGACACTACAACCGATACTATCGGAGCCTTCCCCGTTACTCCTTTTCTCCTCAGTAATTCCTCTCTATCCCACCATCACTAAGCTGCGCTCCAGTTCAATGAAGCATTTATTTCTCTTCCTATTTGACACGGGTGATTCGACCAAGGCATCTGGCAGCAAGCACTGCAATACAAGGCTTTCTGTTAAGACGTCAAAGAATGTTACTCTCCACTGTGGTGAAAGCAAAAAAAAAAAAAGAGGCTTGCATTTCTTCTCCTCACTCCCTCTCCAGAAGCACTGAACAAACAAGACTTGTATCCCTGGCCCAGAAATGCTTCAAAGAGCACACGTCTGCTGGGACTGGCTGTGAAATGTAGAGCAGCGTTGGCTGCTTAGCTTTGCGTTTCAGCCAGAGTAAGCATCTTAAGAGGACTGCGGAAAACCTGGGCAGAGCCGTAAAACCGGGGAGAGTGGCGCGCGAGGCCAAACCTCCCGCGCAGCCGCGTCTTCAAACGCTGCCGCTGCAACCGAAGATCGCTCCATTTTCGTCCATCATCATGTCATCTATTCTGGTCTCTACATGCTCGTCGCCGTGATGAAAACGACGCCTGTGAGCCCGACTTACAAAATGAGAAATACACCATTTTAAAGACAGAATTCATCCGCGCGCGTACAAGGAAGATAAGGACGTCGCCTCCCACCCATCTCATGGAGGGGGGGGGCGGGTGAAAAATGCAGCAAAGCAAAGCTATTTTGTTGCCGATTGAATAGATGGAAATGCCGGAGGGCACGGTGTAAATGTAAAGCACTGAGACGGAAGCAGCGGGAGTGAGCGTAAGAAAAACCATCAGGCAATTGTGCAGAAGTCTGCGCGGCTCTATGGAGCATGCCGAATAGAGGTCTCTCACTGCAGTATAACGGCTCATAAAGCCGCAAATGGTATTTCCACTTCATTCGGTCTCAAGGCCGGTTTCCAAGCAGCTCCTCCATGCTGGAATTGAACCCATTAGCAATCGATTAAAGGACCGGCAGGCAGTCACTACTCAGCTTGTGGGGAGGGTGCGGTCTGGCGGCCGTGGGCGCCTGCGGGTGAGCAGAGCCTCCTGGGGATTGAGGTTCAAGTCTTTGTTTACGTAGAAATAGTGTCAAGCACTCTAACCCTTGGATTGCACCCCTGCGGAGCCTGATGAGGGATAAAGCGGTTTATAGAATTTCAGACGGGGTTTCAATGCCAATTTTCACCATCCTATTTTGAAGTATTATGTTGATTTGATTGTGTTCATATTTTTTATTGCGGGGGGGTGGGGGTGGGGGGGTCACAAAAGCTGATTGGAATCAGAACATCGGTTTTGAATTGAAAGATGTCAGCGTGTAGAATCGAATCGAGTCGTTCCGTTTTAAAACAAAAAAATCAAAGCCCTTTTTACCTAGCATTGCGTTACCGGATTTTCACGACCATAAGACGCCCATAAAAGTCTAAAATTCCCTCCAAAATGGAATGGGTGCCTCATAATGCCAGTCACCTTGTGTATGCACCGAGTTCCAAAATGCTGTTGTGTGACTTCGATGAGTGGTCTGCTTGACTAATGTTGTGCCGGCACGTCGCTTATATAGAAGAAAGGCAGGCAGACGTAACTGAGGACAGCATGTGGACGTTAAAGTGGGTAGGACGCAGTTTAAGCTGCTGGCTATCAGTCACGCGGAGGACCATGTCAATCGATCAACCGTCAAGAATTCAGGATCAACTAATCCTTGTTCGTTGGTGATTTTGTTTTGTGAAACGGCGCCATCTATCCATCCGCGCAAGGACGAGCGTGGCGTAGCAACATCCGGCGGATTAGAAGTGAAAGCTAGCCATCTTCCGCTACTATTGCGTTGGAAAATTGTTTTTGATTTAAAAAACGCCAGTGCATCGAATCAAATCATTCCACTTTAAAATGTACCATCCTGGAACCGTATTACGTATGTCCCGTGATACGCATCAAACCTTTTCTGATTGCAGAGATGCCTACGCCTAATGTTTATTTATCATTGTCCCATCGTCCCACCAACTTCAAATCTATTGACTCATCTCTGTGATCACCACCCAAATTACACACCGAGGCAAGATGGCTGTTAGCTTAAGATATTTCGATAACATCCATACTTGAAGTCATTTGGGGTTGCTGCTATATACTGTTTTGCGTGTATGCATGATATTTTTGGCCTGTATACTTATTCTTTTGCAACGCTGTCACGATAATGATGAACTAAAAATTACAAGCCTCTCACACAGTCTGCAGAGCGTGAGCGTCTTTGACGGGCGTTTCCCCATCACTGTTGCACAAGCTGCATCGCATGCCGAAGATAAAATGGGGACCCAAAGGACACCTGCTTTGCCTCGTGGCTAGCCAATTTGATGAAAATATTCATAAGTCCAATCGAATCTCAGAGATGTGGATATTTACCCAGACCATGGGATATGAATGATGAACAATTTGACCTTTGCAAGCAGATTTGAATTTCAATCAACTTACCGCAAATTAATGCACGGCGCTATATATGAAAATGCAGAGTGGTTCCATGTAATTAGCTCAGGCTTACAACAATGTGCTCTGGTCATTAGCACGGGTCCAGTGGGCATATAATGAGCGTGGCTTGGGGGGGGGGGGGGGGGGTTCATTCATGTGTATAAAAACTGAATCCAACCTTCCCCTATAACGCAATATGCGCTCCATACATAGCAGCCTGTCAGCTTTTATTCAGGGAGTCGACCTTTGTCTGCACGGGCCTCATAACTGACATTTTCAATTACGCTGCAAACAACTTATCAATATGCATGGCTTTTCCGAGCCCATATCAGAGCAAACAGAGTCGTTTGGCGAGCCGAGTTTGTCAGGGGAGAGAAATAGGGCAGACATGTCAAGGTCAGGATTTTGTTAATGAGGAACGGGCCGCTGAATAATTGAATGGGCTGAGCAATATCGACTGTTGAAGCAGAAGTGTTTAAAGCGTTGGCGATCGTTAAGGAAAATCCTCCCGGCACTTCATGTTCTATGGCAGTAATTTATGCACGGGCATCCAAGCGGGTGCCCTATGGTTCACAGCACTGAAGGCACAAAGCAATGAGTGGATTAGCCGAGCACACTTTAGAAACGGCAGCCAAGCGTGGAACTCATTGCTGTGGATGAAGTGACGGCTCTGGTGGGGCGATTCTTCAGCTGTGCATTTTAAATACACTGATAAATGGCAAGGAGAGAGGTGCTGAATATGTGCTTTGTGCACCTTGCGGAAACATGGAAAAACGTGCAGTGAATGTCAATGCCGAGTGCGCTCATGCCTCGCACATTCCAAATCAGACGCGCTGCAGACGTGACAGAATGTGTGCGGCTTTCCTTGTCAACATGCTTCTGAAAGGCAAAAAAAAATGACTGCATGCTCACGGCTGGCAAAAGGGATGACGTCACTCCACGAGTCCAGTTTCCGCCTTCATACCCAAAACATGTTTCTTGGGTTAATTCGGGGGTCGGCAACACGCGGCTCCCGAGCCGCATGCGGCTCTTTAACGACATCTAGTGGCTCCTTGGAGCTTTATAAAAAATGTTTGAAAATGGAAAAAGATTTTGATAGTAGGCTAACATAGCTCAAATCGATATAGATACATGTGTCAGCTCCGAAAAAGGAGAGCTGTGGTGTTGTTTTTTTAAAACGGACACTTTATTTATGCTTTTAACAGTCTCGACAAACACAGACACGTCTGCGTCTGACTCCGTCCGTGCCTTCTCTCTTCTCATTCGACTCGAGAGGCGTTCAAAGACAGCCTCCGAAAAGCGGAAATTAATGATCACTTCACTGACACTGAGAAAAGCGAAAATAATGCACCAAAACAAAAAACCAAGCGAGAAAATTACAAAATAAATTCTATGGGGGGTGTTTGCAAACACACAACAAAGGAATGAATAACTTAAACAATTCTGAGACCGTCCAGTCTCCTACATACATACAGCATTTGTTTCCTTCATTATAAGTTTTATAGAAGGCTTTTATTTTTTTGCCGCTCCAGACATATTTGTTTATTGGGGTTTTTTTGTCCTATATGGCTCTTTCAACATTTTGGGTTGCCGACCAGGGGTCGGCTATCAAAGATTGGTCTCAACTTGCAGCCCCGGGGTTAATTGGCATCCTTTTTTTGTTGTTGATGTTATTAAAAAAACACATAAACCTTAGAATGAAGATGCATTTCTTCAGCAAACCTCCTCCAACAGCATGTCATCTGACCAGAGTGAGCAAAACTGTGGTTATATATGTGGCTAATAATGTGTTCTATGCGGCCGCACTAGTCTTATACATAAACAGTATTATATTATGTTGCATTTGTGGAATATGAATTAAGGGGGATGGGCTATTTTCCCACTTGCTGTCAACAGAAAATAACATTGCGTTTGCTGACCGAACTCAGAAAACAGCTGAGTTGTGATTGTTCGTTACCTGAGCCCTGAGCAACTATGATGTCGTTTTCAGTCAACAGCAAGTGGCAAAATGGCCGCCGCCACCAGAGATGGATAAAACAGGTGATTATTGTCAAGGATTTTTGTGACTTTCACTTTCAAACAATCAAAATCATAACCAACTATTGGCCTGGCGAGCGACTTGCACTGTTTGGAATAATCTCGTCAGATTGTTGACCTCATGAATTTAGTACTACAAAATTCAAGGCTGCAACCTTCCCGTGGTAAACCTGGAAAATCATTAAATCATTGGCCAGAGCCTGCCAAAAGCGAATTTCTCAGTGCCGTAAAATAGTCCGCGCCATAAACTGCTCAGCAGTTGTTGCGGCAACAAGCAGTTTCTCATATCTTAAACCTTGAACTATCCCTCTGCCCTCCAGGTTGGGAGCTACTGGAGTGTGCACCTAATCCCTTTCTGTAATTACTGCTCCTTGCAATGACCACAGCATCTCAGTGTAAATCAGATTAGCCGGTCTAAATCGCTCGCGTTTCTCTCAAGTCCATCAAAGAATTCCTTATCTCCGCCCAGAGAGCTAAACAACACAGAGACAGCGGGCCTGCCACCTCCCACCCCCAAAGACTCAGCCTGTTTATTTCCTAGGCGCAGAAAGCAAGCGATTTCTCCACGATAAACTAACAGACTTGGCACAACCGGCCCGTCTGGGTGGCCAGAATGCGGGCAGAGGCGGGGTCGATGACATGCAGATAAGCACCGCCATCACGTCGACGGTTTCCTCACCGCGCCATTTGAAGCGGCAGTGGCGAGGCGGACGCGCCGAGCGGACAACGGAGTTGCTGGAGAGAGATGTATTACGCCTCCTTCGGCTGCCTCCTTCCCATCCAATTTATTCCTCAGGTCCTCCATTTGCAACTTTGAGAGAAGAGGAAGTGTGGGGGGGGGGGGGGGGCGGTTTGGGCATTGCTGAGAGGAAATGCAGCTCTTCAGCGGGAATAGAGACAGGCTAAAGTAAAGAGGGGGAACAAATGAGGTCTGTGATCCTGGCTGTCCCCCCCTCACCCCACTCCTCCCTCCTCGCCTCCTCTTCCTCCCTCGCAAGCAAGCCCCAATCAGGCTGAAGCAGAGCTCTCAGCATGACAGCCAGGCTTTTGTTGCTGTCTGAATGGAGGTTAAATATCCCTCCAAATCAGAGCTCTTTGGCTTTCTGGAGCCATCGTCTGACAGCAAGTACCTTTCACATGCTAATGCATATGATTTTTTTTTTTCTTTTCTAACCATGGCCGGACAGTGGAATCATCCTAAAGGACGATGAATAAAGCGAGCAATTTTTTTTTTCCCTTTCAACTTTCTTTACTCGCTCCTTTCTCTCATCCCTCTTTTTATCACCATCGCTTACAGCCAACCTACGCCCCCCCCCCCCAGCCCCTCCTGTAGGGCTTTTAAAAAAAGAAAAGCACAGATGGTCTCCCCTGACCTGCTATTTATCATTGTGTCAAACGCTTTGTCAGAATAATGCTCTCCAACAACAAGCTGGAGGATTTTATTTGTTTCTATTGATGAGGCCCGTTAATTTCACAGCCGTCTCATTAGGCTTAAAACCACCAATTAATTCCTTTTGTTCTCATTAAACGGCTAATTCCAAACATGAAGCGCCATGACAATGAGTGCTGCTCAGAGCCAGAGTCAGACAACACACAGCCACTGGAGCGTGAAAAGCAGGTAGGTATTGGGTAGAAAATTGCGGGGCGGGGTGGCGGGTGGACAGTTGGGGTAGGGGGGCATGAGCGAGTGAAAGTGCTTGAGCAATGGAGAGCCGGGACAAAGTCTACTGTTAATTTGGACAGAGCCTTTACACTTGACAGCAACTCATTAACTGCTGGAGATGTCCCCTTGCCCATCTCAAGGTTATCAGCACAGTTTGGGCCACTTTTCAGAATGGAGGCGGCTCATCCAAATCTTCACACTTTTGGGAAAGGGGGAGAGCCTCAAAGGCATCGTTTCCATCAAAACAGAACCTACTTAGCCTTTAACGACTGTTCACCATTTGCCAAAAAAAGGTATTTTGGTGGTGTAGGTTTTGTATTAAGGATTGCCAGAGATTGGAGACTCGAGTCACATCACTTGACTCGAGTTACTATTTTTAGGACTTGCTTGCCAAAACGGTGGGAATTGTCATTGATCTGTTTGTGACCAACAGGTGGCACTATAGGGCTCCGCCTGCGGCTGCACACCTGTTGGTCATTGTCATTAGTTGCCACTTTTAAAAGACTTGATGCCCGACCACTCAGTGTCAGGTCATTGTTGCTGTGTGCACGTATGGCGTTTTGTTTTCTGTCTTAGGTTTTTGCTGCTTTGATTTCTTGTGTTTGTGCTGGACTTTATTTGAATGAGTTTTTGATAGTGATGGGTCCATGAGGCCTCATGAAGCGTGTTGACACAATGACACACTGTGTTGATACTGTGTCATTGACCACTGACACCTGCTGAACTTTCAAAATCCCTGCAGGTAAAACACTTGACAGACTGAACTGACTGATTTGATGATGAAGTGTATACAATATCATTCACATCTATGCTTTCATATTGTATTATTCAATATGATTGAATAAGGTGAAAATTATGTAAATGATGCTTGTGAGCTATGTCTTCACTAATGTGTATTCAGAAAAATAAGTTGCTCCAGTGCTTTGAATTTCAGTCTGCTGCGTTTCTTGCATGCTATTTCCCCTGCTCGCAGGGCACTGGTGATGCCGGCGTACAGAGAAACTGCTTTGCGAGGTGGGAGAGGTTTGGAAAAGTCGTGTGTTGGTCCTTCGATTATAACAGAGGGTCTTGACTGCGTGCAATTTTCCCCTCTGCCAGGTATCGCTGGACCTCAGGTATAGCATCTGCTGTTGCACTTCTTCCCAGTCTCCCTACCTCGTCATCCAAATGTTGCCACAGGTCATCTAAAAAAAAACAAACCTAACACATTTGGCTTTGAGAACAGTTTCAAAAAAACCAACATGCCAGGTGTAGTTGCAGAGGTGCTTTTGTTGGTACTGTATATGATATTTCTGTATGGCAAATTCACCTGCAGTAAAATACGTGAAAAGTAAACTAAGAGTTACCATGAAATTAATTTGAATTAGAATGAAATAAGACGGCGGCCCGGTAGCCCAGTGGTTAGCAACAGTGCAGAGGTACTCGAGAGTTTGCATGTTCTTGGTGCTCCGTTTCCTCCCAGACAAGGCTGATTGATCACTTACATTGTCCCTGGGTGTGAGTGTGGGCGTGGATGGTTGTTCGTCTCTGTGTGCCCTGCGATTGGCTGGCAACCGATTCACCTACTATTCTCCGGCGCCCCCGCGACCCTAGTGAGGAGGAGAATGAATGAATGAATGAATGAATGATGAAATAAGACGTGTCAAAGATCTCAGAGGCACTTGGTGAGACACGGAGATTTGAATAAATACCTTATTCTCCAAAAGGAGATCAAAATGGCTCCACAATTTGCCTTTTAACGGCAGCTGCTCCATAATATGCACGTACTGTAGCAACGCCACTTGAGTGAAGCCTCAGCAGTCGATAGTCCGCTGCTCTCTGCTGTGCGCGCGTGAGCGCGAGCACATACTCACGGTGCCGACGCAACCCACGTCACATATCAAAAAAGGTTTGAACTACGACAATAGCTAAGCTAGCCTAGCCGACACGACGCTCGAAGTCAGATGGAGACGTTTTTCTGGTAACCTGTTTGTTTTCCTTTTTGCCCAAATATATATTTTTATTCGAGCGAGGGTGAGGTCTGGCCTGGCTTGGCATCGCGTCGCTCGACGCACTTCCTTATAATCACAGTTTGGCGGGCTTTTGCGGCGTCGACGCAGCCTGGACTGTGTCGACGCAGTTCATGTGTTGGTCACGTGATCGTCACGAAGCAGCACACGCACCGACACGTGGATTGCTCTGTGAGCTCGACACGTGCATCGACGCATCGGTGTTGCTGGACCCATCACTAGTTTTTGAGTTCGTTTTTCCGGTGTATTCCTGTTTGCATCTTTGTTAAATACGTTTTGGTCACTCCACCCTGCTCCCCCCTGTCTCTCTGCTTTTTGGGGTCCTCCAACTACCACCTCGCAAAACATGACCCAATCAGACTGGACCCTGCAGGACTAGAGGCCTGTTCCCACCGCCCTCCTTTCTTGTTCCCCGGCAAGGCCAGGGTTGCCGTCGCCTTCCGTTCCCGTTCCCCAGCGAAGCAAGATCATGGGTGACTTTGGGACATCTGGGATCTGTCCCTTGAGGGGAGGGTACTGTCATGGATCTGTTTGTGACCCACAGGTGGCACTGTAGGGCTCCGCCTGCAGCTGTACACCTGTTGGACATTGTCATTAGTTGCCACTTTAAAATACTTGATGCCCGACCACTCAATGTCGGGTCATTGTTGCTATGTGCACGTGTCTTGTTTTGTTTTCTGTCTTAGGCTTTTGCTGCTTTGATTTCTTGTGATTTTGCTGGACTTTATTTGAACGAGTTTTTGAGTTACTTTCTCCGGTGTATTCCTGTTGCATTTTTTTTAAATGCATTTTGGTCAGCCACCTTGCTCCTCCCTGCCTCCCTGCTTTTTGGGGTCCTTCAACTACCACCTCGCAAAAGATGACAAATGACTTGACTTGGGACTTGGTATCTAAGTGACTCCACTTGACTTAGACTTTAGCGCTGCAATACATGACTTGACAAGCCATCTTTGTTTATAGTTATAAATCTGGATTTTAACACAGTTTGACTTTTTAGAAAGGAAGTTAAGAAAGAAAGGGGAAAAGAGAGGGGTTTTGTTCATTCATGCTAACCTGGCAACCGAGTCAGTGTCTTTTGTTAGTGTGATGTGGCGACGGAGACACCAACAGCGTCGAAGCAATTCTGAGGATTGTTGATTTGAATTAATGGAGGATTTAGTCCACAGCGTTGACAAAAATAGGATGTCAAAATGCATGCTTTCTACCTCGCGGAATGAAGGCACAACAATGACAACGTCTAACTTCATTCATCATGACACAACCCACAGACAGGTATGCTAACCTCAAATTTAGCTAGCGATACGAAGGGGTTCGCATTGCGGACATCACGACACACCTGTTTTCTTGGTTCGAACATGTGATGTTGGCAATGCGAGCCCGAGGGCAGCTTTTATCAACTCAATTTCCGTTGTTTGTTGAATTACAAAAACTGTTTAGCATAAACATACATAATGAACAAACAGATTAATTCACAAGTCATAGTACCAACAAATTTCTTATGTGTTACACAAACCACATAAATAAACAAGCATACTGCTCCGATTGGCTGGCAAGCAGTCCAAGGTGTGCCTGGCCTTCAGGCCAAGGTTAGCTTGGGATAGACTCCAGTTACACTCGACACTTATGACGACAAGCAGTATCAAAAAATGGATCTTGGCCATTAGATCTGGATACTGCAGTATGATACTCCACAGTCTTCGTTGTCCGACTGCTCTCATTCTCATCTCAACAGCTACATACCAAGAAGTAACTGCAGGACCCATCGAGCCTCCATTGTTGTTAATATGCCTCATTCTGCGTGACGCGGTCAAAGCAATGAGATATCTTGCCATAGACCACAACGCTGTTTTGAAGTGGAAAACTGACCACTGGCCGCCGAGTAGAATTCAGCTGGTATTGTGCGATGGAAAAGTGGTGAAAGTGGTTTCTGGCTATGGTTTACATATGATCACTTTGAAAATGGAGACCAGGTTTTCAGTCTGGCCATGCATAAATCACAGAAGAAATATTGGTGCAATGGAAGATGGCATTGTTGTAGCGGACATATGCTACAAGGCAAATTTGACTCACTTTGCCTGACTGTGCGGTACTACCGGACTCATGTACTTATGTCAAACTCCGGTCCTGGAGGGCCACGATCCTGCCTGTTTTAGGTATTTCCCTCTTCCAACACAGCCAATTCAAATGATCAACTCATCAGAAAGCTCTGCAGGAGCTTGATAATGATCAAGAAGGGAAACATCGAAAGCATGCAGGAAAGCAGCCCTCGAAGATCGAAAAGTTGGACACCTGCAAGGACATCGAACATGTTCTTTTCTCCCAGCCAAGCACCGTATAGAATCCTGATTTTTACAACAAACTACATTTCTTATAATAACTTCCAAAGCTGCCAAACAGAAAATGTAATTCAAGACCAAAGCCTAAGAAACCTATAAATAATGCTCTTTATTGCTTGCAGGTGTTTCCCTTACGTCAGGCTGAAGTCGACCTTAGGAAAGCGTGTTGCCATCATGCTATGGTGGAGGTGGCAAACACTTTTAACAAACCAAAAGAAATCGAAAGAAAGAATAAACAAATAACTTTGGGGATTTAAAAACATGAAAGCAAGAAAAGTGGCGACCGAGGCAGTAATTTTCCTATTGGAAGTGTACTCACAAAATCTATCTGGTGCCTCCACTCCATTACCAAAGTACAAGTTGTCATTGTGGCCAAAGCTTTACGGAAAGGCTCACAATATGCAGAGATTGCTAGTTTGCTGGACAGCACCGTACAATTTGCTGCAGCCTTCAAGGATCCTTGAGCCTCTCCTGACAATTTACCTCGGGGAATTGCCCAACGTTGCCTTTCGTCTGCTGGAGACACGGGGCAATTATTCCCCCCCCCCCATACCCCCATCAGTAATGTTTCCCTGACTTTAATCTCCTGGCTGAGCGTGTAAAGCAGAATGGGTAGTCAGGTTTCAGAGTGCCTTCTGGGTTCTATTAACACACAACGGCTGTTTCTGCCCGGGCCAGGCAGCCAAGAGAGGAGTGCAATCTGACAGACAGCTCTCCCCTGGGCTTTTTAAGAAGAAAACATGATTATGTCATAATATATTTTTTTGAAAAGAGATCCATTGCAAAGATTGCTCATCTGTCTTTTCAATCTAATGCGCCTCTGCTTTTGTGAGGCTCAGTGGGGAATACTGGAAGTGACGGATGCTTCAATGGACAACAATAAATAGATATAGTGTTTTCCTTGTGAGCATACAGACTAGGGGCCAAAAATTGAGCTGGAGATCCAATTTCTGCAACACTTCAAATCAAATGTTCTCATTGCCCTGGAGACAAACAAAAAGTGTACCTACGAATAATTTATTTAGTGTAAGCTTCCTTGCTAGCTGCTAGCAATGATTGACAAATGATTTTCAAGGGATTTTATTGTGGTTGTTGACACAAAACATTCCAAATTGACAGTCTAATTCAGGGGTCGGCAACCCAAAATGTTGAAAGAGCCATATAGGACAAAAAACAAAACAAAAAACAAATATGTCTGGAGCCGCAAAAAAATAAAAGCCTTCTATAAAATTTACAATGAAGGAAACACATGCTGTATGTATGTAGGAGACTGGACTGTCTCAGAATTGTTTATGTTATTCATTCCTTTGTTGTGTGTTCACAAACGCCCCCATAGAATTCATTTAATAATTTCCTCGCTTGTTTTTTTGTTTTGATGCATTATTTTTGCTTTTCTAACTGTCAGTGTAGTGACCATTAATTTCAGTTTTTCTGAGGCTGTATTTGAACGCCTCTCGAGTCGAACGAGAAGAGAGAAGGCAGGGAGTCGGACGCAGACGTGTCTGTGTTTGTCGAGACTGTTAAAAGCATAAATAAAATGTACGTTTTAAAAAAACAACACCACAGCTCTCCTTTTTCGGAGCGGCAACATGTACAGTATCTCTATCTATTTGAGCTATATTAGCCCACTGTCAAAAAAATTTTCCATTTTCAAACATTTTTATAAAGCTCCAGGGAGCCACTAGATGTCGCTAAAGAGCCGCATGCGGCTCTGGAGCCGCGTGTTGCCGACCCCCGGTCTAATTCAACGAAAGCAAAATGCAAGCTAACACAAACACGATTTTAATCCAACTATGAATAAAACAGGTTACAGGCTATTTTTTCCAAACACATTTAACATTTATGATTGTCAGTCCTGAATGGTTTCTCAACAAATTGGGGAGGAAAAGTCACTCTTAAGACCCCCCCACAACCACCATAATCAGTCAGGACAGACTTTTTAGAACCGATTCTTTGCACAGTTTGATCAGAAGACAAGTAAAAATGCTCAATTTAAGACTCCTGGTGTGTACCCCGCTTAAAACAGTTTGGTAAATACAGTATCAGATTTTGTGTCGTCACGATCAAATTTGAGTGTATTTCAATCACAGGCACTGTTCCCTCTGTCATTTAAATAGTAAAGCTGTGGGTGATTTGTGATGGGATTGAAATGAAGGATTTACTTACAACAGGTGTGGCCAAACCTTTTTGACCGAAGATCTACTTTTTGATCAACCGACCTCCCAGGACTTTTGCAGCCTGTTAACAATCGTAGCTCACGCGTACAGTTTTAAAATGCTTCTCTCGACTCTCCATTCCCATGCACAGAGACACAAATGTTTTGGTTTTTTTTTTCCCTCTACACCCCTCGGATTGATTTGGGACCAGTCCCTGATCAACTGGTCAATCACGATCGACCTAATGGGCACCTCTGACTTACGAGTTGCGGGTGGTGGGATAGTTTGACAGCTCTTAGCGCTCCTTCATGGTAACCAGCAGTCCAGGTGCTACCAGCTCACGTGTTGCTCTGTAAATGTTCGTCCAAAAGAATCTGTCCAGCAGTGAATATGATACAAAACAGTCACCATCATTCCCCTCAAGACACTTTTGAAACGCATCATGGGCTATTTTAATAACCAAGCCTTCACAGGTATCCAACTGATGCTAGCTGTGCATTCTTGTTTTTTGCTTTTTTCCAGTACTGTCACTTAGAGAAGCACAGCGCGGACAAAATGGCTCGTATCGAGTGACCTGTCTCATTTCAAGTCTGGCCAACCAAAACCTTTACGTGGGACAGCAACAGCGGGCCATTAAGCTACATTTAACCAAGTGAAAGCTTGTCTGGCCAACTTGCAGGAGAGCGGAGCGAAGACTCGACTGTGGCGTCTCTCTCCTCATATTAAAAATGCAATCCTGTAAAATAACCCATATTAAAAAAATACCTGCAATATGATTCGTTTTTTTTCTTTAACTGGAACAAATTACGGACACATTTTTTCGGGTTATCCTGAATATGTAACATTGATACCACTGTGTCTGCTATGTCGCTCTGGATGTGGGCCGGCACCACTCTCTTTAAGCACTTCATAATGATTGGAGTGGGTGCTATTGGTCGACGGTCATTCAAGCAGCTCATCTTGGGAAGAGGGACGATAAATGTTCTTTGAAAGTCCAAATGTGTTCTTGTTTACTTTGGTGTTGTCACGGTGGTGTTATTTGTGGAGTGACTTATACGCAGATGTGTCAGTGTAACCACAACCTTATTAACAAGTCAGCAGTCAAACAATTGAATAGCCGACGTGAAATGGGAATTGGGCACTGGAGGTGTACAGTTTAAATCTAGCCCAACTAAAATCATTCACGGTATGTTCCAGAAAGAGACGCAGATCCAAATTTCTTTTTTTTTAATGAAATAACTGAATATAAATAGGTTATCATTTTTCATCCAAACAAAAGAGCCAAATATAAACACGGGCACAAAATTAGGCCAAAAGAAAAACCTAGCTCCTGACACGAAAGCTCCAACACATTTTTCCGTGTAATTAGTCATGTTTCTACCGTGCCTTCTTCAAAGAACGTGTATTCAAATAAAACAATTATGTGAGCATGCTGTGCATAATATCGGCGCACGTGTATTGGTCTCAATCGGTGCATCAAAGTGGCGGCTATTGAAAAAAAAAACATTTGGGTGGATCCTCGGGACAAAATCAGGGTTTTGATGAAACATGGTGTGTATGCAATGGCTGCCAGCTCATCTCAGCTACCTGTACATCTGAAGACTTTGAGAAGACCCTTAGAAAACTATCATCTCACACCTTATAGTTTTTAGTTACCGTCTGGTCTCAGACTGACATTTTACAAAGACTGTGAATTTTGCATGGTCGCTAGTTACAAGATGACTAGTAACAGTCTAGATCAGGGGTCTGCAACCCAAAATGTTGAAAGAGCCATATCGGACAAAAAAAAACAAAAAACAAACATGTCTTTAGCCGCAAAAAAATAAAAGCCTTCTATAAAACTTACAATGAAGGAAACAAATGCTGTATGTAAGTGGGAGATTGGACTGTCTCAGAATTGTTTATGTTATTCATTCCTTTGTTGTGTGTTCACAAACGCCCCCATAGAATTTATTTTGTGATTTCTTCGCTTGGTTTTTTGAATTTGGTGCATTATTTTCGCTTTTCTTAGTGTCAGTGAAGTGATCATGAATTTCCGTTTTTTCGGAGGCTGTCTTTGAACGCCTCTCGAGTTGAACGAGAAGAGAGAAGGCACAGAGTCGGACGCAGACGTGTCTGTATTTGTCGAGGCTGTTAAAAGCATAAATAAAGTGTCTGTTTTAAAAAAACAACACCACAGCTCTCCTTTTTCGGAGCTGCAACATGTATCGATATCGATTTGAGCTATGTTAGCCTACGATCAAAATCTTTTTCCACTTTCAAACATTTTTTTTATAAAGCTCCAGGGAGCCACTAGATGTCATTAAAGAGCCGCATGCGGCTCTGGAGCCGCGTGTTGCCGACCCCCGGTCTAGATAGAAGAACAAAGATAGACAGTGTTCGGAATGACTAAATCAGTTTTGAACATATACAATGACATTGGATAGTTTTGATGATCTCTCATACCTCCTGGTTGGGAATCACTGATGCAAAGTAGCATCCAAATCAGCATCCGGTTATTGTGCGAGGCGATACTACCGGGTGAAGTGCAACATCAAGTGCAAATGTACACCCCTCCTTTTACTCCCCCCTGAAAAAAAAAAGAAAAAGTAGTATGACCAGAGTGGCAAAAGCAATCCAGCCTAATCCAAATGAATCCTACTTTTTGCAGGCTTCTCCATCCTGTTTGGAAGCTGATGGCAGCTCGCCTTGGCTGGGCTGCTTATCTTCTGCCTGTGGTTGTTCGTTGGCTGTACGGGCCCAGTCTTATCAGGACCAGGGCCTGCTCGGATTGGAGGGTTCATGGGAAGTAAACAGAGAACCTGTCCTTTGCTTATCTACCCCAGGAGGCTGTGTATGCGTGTGTGTGTGTGTGTGTGTAGGGGATGGAGAAAGGAAAACCTGTTTCCATGACAACCTCTTCCTTCACCCCCACCTTTTCCAACCCCACCCCTCTCGAGGAGAACCCCGGTGGTCTTTGTGTAATGCGATTCCACGAGAATGCACTGTGGATTAGAGCTACACAGCCTTCGGGCCCAAAGGCAGGCCAGTGAAGACATGATTACCCAGATCAAATGCTGTAATCACTTGGCACTAGAGGCTTTCACATCCATTGCAGATAAAACCTCCAACTGGCAATTCTCAGGTGATTAAGGGATTATTATTCTGCATTTCATCATGGTGCCAGTCCCTCTCGTTAACCCCCCCCGTCCCATCCTTCCTCCCCCTCGCCATCGAAAGAAAGGTTGCGATGAAGGAGGAAAACACGAGTTTGGCAGACTGTGACCAAAGCCTGGCAGCAGTCCTTTGCATGTATTGGCATTAGAAACCTCACCCACCCCCCTTTCATTTTCTAGAGCGTCCTGGCTTCAACAAGACGGCCACCAGCGGAAGACTGGACCGCGTTCTTATGTTTGCCGTACAGCACTCTGTCACTCAGTACGGGCTCCTCCATGAGAACCTGCCGAAAGCACTCTATTGAGCGGTGGGTCGGCGCCCCCCCCCCCCCCCCACTGCATTGCACCCGAGTACAATAGGGACTCAGAAGTCCAACCTTTCATCGGGAGATATTCCACTTGTTTGATTAAGTGAGCAAGAAAACTGTACTTGAGCAAGAAGCTTCGGCTCCAAAATGTTGGAGGAAGAACACACTTGAACCATGTGGGAAAAGCGAAAAGCGGAAAACTATAGACGTTAACAAATGGGCCCCGTGAGAGCGGGCCACGGCGGTTGGCTCCATGCTGAAAGCATCCGGCCTCACCATTATAATCCAACAACAACATCTGTGAAGAGGTAGACGTAAGAGGGGCAAACAAAAAGTCCTCGAGGAGCCTGGCTGTGGAGTGGAAGGACGGGCGGCCATTCAACTCATCCGCGCTCAAAAGTACTCGTCTACCGAACGCCCACTTGAGAGAATTTAAGTGCAGTATTTGCGTCATATTTCTCAAGTGGCACTGCGTGAAGTCTCAAAGAAACGATTTGGTAGCGCCATGAAAGCCTCCCGTAATGCGCCGATTAAAAAAAACAAACCTGTTTGGTCTTCGGGAATGAACCCGTCTGGAGTGAAGAGTTGAAAGCAGAACCAAGTTTGGGTCTTCAGTACGCAAGTTCCGTCATTTCTGGTTTCAAGCTCCCTTTCCGTCTTGTCAAGAACACGCCGAATGCGTTCCTCTCGTGTTTGTGATTCTCCAAAGACACTCGTCAACTCTTGCCTGCCTGCGTTTACTGTCATTTTCTAACATTGAACTGTCACGGAAGAGACTGTGCTCTACAAATAGACGCAGAGCCAAGCCAGACATAAAGAATGGCAACAGCCACGAGTAGTACAGATTTTATATCGGACCACAACGTGTCCCCTCGGGTATCCTCCAAATTGTTCATGAGCCTGTACAAACAATTCCGCAAAACGTACGATGGCCAAATTTTGAGTGAAAAGGAATTTGTATTTGCCGAGAGGCTCCGGCGCACCCGCGACCCGAGTGAGGAGAAGCGCTTGAGAAAACGGATGGACAAATTGATGACCGTTGATGAAATGACGGGCAAGTAGCAGTAGATGGTAAGACACTGTGGTCAACACATACATGAAAAATGAAAAAAAATTTCTCACCATTCTCAATCCTTTCAGGGACAGCGGTCACCACAGTGGTCAGTTTATCAGGTTCTCATTATTGGTGCATGAAAGAGTTAAAGGATGACAACATCAGCATCTATTTTACAGCATTCTAACCCATGTGTATCGAGCCAACAAATTCATACACATTTGCCAATTGCAAATTTTCCCATTTGTGGGACTTATAAATGTTATCTGATAAATGAGTATGCGTGTCTGAAGAAATATTGCTTTGGGAATGGAATTGTTTGGCAAAATGTCAAAACATGAAACTCATTTTTATTCAAAACTAGATCTGAACACATCTCACAGAAGGCTGTCCTTTCTTACGCAATTTCCAGTTACAAGATAACCCACTTGCGCTCTACATTTTCGTCATTTATGAATATTTTGGGGCTTTATTGTATATGCACCATATCAAATTCCATGAAGAAAGGCAGCTCAAATCAAAGTATCTTGAGTGAATTATTTAAAAAAAAAAAAAAAATCTGAATCAGATATCAGACTATGATGAGAGCTGAAGCACGGCGACAAACACGAAATTTGATCCAAATAAAAGCATTCACATAAATAATCTCTACAGCACACAGATGACCACGAATCCTTTGTAACCCCTGACGGGATACAAAGATATATAAAGTCGGTTCAAATATGACATCAAGGCACCTCTTAGCGGTTTTTCAAATGTGTACCTTTCCTACAAGAAAAGTTCCTAAATCTCAATCCAGAGAGGCTCTCTTGTCTTTCACAATGGCACGAAATGATCAAAAAGTGAAAAACTACTAGGTACTCAGTTGTCCTCGCAATTCGCACATCAGCAGTCACAGCCATGGTGTTTTTTTTTTCCTCTTTTATACAAAAACAGTTTATTGACTTCTCAACAACTGCCAACTGTACAGTCTTCAAGGATGACGACATCAATGCGAGTTCGAATGCATTTACGGCGAGGCAATTGTCCTCTACGGGCGGGTGGTAGTGGAATATTATGAAATATCGCGGAAAGCAAACAGCATACGCAAATTGTCATATGTGCTGATGACATTTACTTGCCACCGTAAGACTTTCATATCAGTCACGAAGCATTAAAAAAAAAAAAAAAAAACTAAAAACAAAACACCAGCAAGGAAGAGAAAGGACCATGTAGACCAGGGGTGTCAAACTCATTTCACATGGTGGGCCACATACGGCCTCGGTAGATGTCAAGTGGGCCGGACCATTAAAAATGATACCATACTCTGCTATAAATAACCAAAATAATATGTCTTTCCTTTGTTTTGGTCTAAAGAAGCACAAGAACACTCTGAAAATGTTGAAATTTCATCAACATATCTTTTACAGAACATTTCATGAAGCACCTAAGATTTCCTTAAACAAAGGTGTCATTTACTTTTATCATTCACATATATGCATTGCAACCGATCCCACTGATTATACAAAGGCGCAAAACATTAACAAGTGATTGGTATTGAAAAATATAGTAATACACTTTTAAGATTAAACGAGATTTATCAAGAAAGGTATTTTTAAACCATTTACACGAGCATATCAAATCTCAATGTAATCCCTGCCTACACCTTACAAACTAAGGAGAATGCTATAATATGTGTCAAGAATAAAGTATTCACGTGTCCTTGATAGCGTCTGCTGTGTTGGGTCTGTCTCAGTGACAGACTGAGGCTGTGGTTGTCTTTTCCTCTGATCAAAACAGTGTGTCCCTCTAGCGGATATTTTACGAACTGCGCCTTATTAAAAATATTCTTTCGTGTTTTTTATGCATTTTTTCACTTTTAAATCATCCTGCGGGCCTGATCGAACCTCCTTGCGGGCCGGATCCGGCCCGCGGGCCGTATGTTTGACACCCCTGATGTGGACGGATGACTTTGTTGAAGCGTCACATCAACAGGCTGGAAAAATCAAGACCCAGCTGCTTCTCCGTAAAAGCCATCAGTCCTTCAGTAGATAATCCATTTGAATGTTATTGAAAGCAGCCAGAGTCCACAGTGAGGTCTTCACCGAGCTGTTTTTTTTTTTTTCTCCTCCACCAGAGTTTGAGCGAAAAAGTAGCACAGACCGACCAACTGTTTTCCCGCTTCCAGTCAGACAAAAAAAATTTTCCCCCGAATTATCCACCTATAAAATCCACGGGTCAACCCTTTGTGTTGTTTTAAAGCAAATTCCAGTGAGGGGGTGAAGGTTGTTTTTCAGGAGAGGGGGTAAAAAAAAAAAAAAAATCCAAATTAGATTTCTGTAAAGGTCATCCAGCGCAACCATTGTGGAAAAAAAAGCAGGGGGGGAGAGGAAATAGAATATCCTCTTACAAAGTCCTAATCTCATTTTCATCCCCGGAGGGAAAAGAAAAACACAGAACAAGAAAGAACCATCACAAGCGTAATTGGACACCCAAATATAAATCTATAAAAAGGCCTTTTTTTTTTTTTTAAAACTCCATTATGTACACTTTTCACAGGACCTCCACTGAAAAATTCCAGAGCGAAGCGCCGCTTCTTGCTGTGTCATGGAACTTTTAAAAAGGAAAAATTAGAATCAATATCCGAGAAACAACCCCCCACGCCCCCCTGAAATTTTTTTTTTCTTCTTAGTGCCTTTGGGAACCGCTCTCGCT
This sequence comes from Hippocampus abdominalis, assembly GCA_018466805.1. Taxonomy (NCBI): domain Eukaryota; kingdom Metazoa; phylum Chordata; class Actinopteri; order Syngnathiformes; family Syngnathidae; genus Hippocampus; species Hippocampus abdominalis. The sequence goes on from CM031697.1 coordinate 22,348,868, forward strand.
GTACAAGTGTTAGTTGGATGAGTGAGGAAGTGCAGAGCCAAAGGTCACAACATCCGGGAGGTGGGGCCAGAAAAAAATCCACCTCGGTCTGGCACTGCCAAACCTCCGGGCCGTCCGTCCATGAGGGGGGCCGCAGGCAACATCCACGCTGTCTGTGAGGGGGGCGGGTCCACGGAGGAGGAGCGCGCCGGTCCTGAGCGCGGCGAGCGAGCTCGGCAGCCAAAGCGCTCTGCTCTCAGTAGATCACTTCATACACTGTGGCCTTCTTGTCACCGGAGCCCGTCACAATGTACTTGTCATCCGTGGAGATGTCGCAGCTCAGGACAGATGAGGATTCCTTGGACTGTCAAGAAAACAAAGAGAAGCATTTCAGGCTCGGATGCATCATTTCAAGTCGAGGGAGGGAGATCGGGTGACGACAGTGCAATATTAGATCCCAGCGATTGTCAAGCGGCGGCCTGGCTCGCCTTCCAAGCCACTTATTTGTCCAGTCAATAACTCGGGTTTCACTGCAAGGGGAGCGGACGGCGGTCGCGGTGACCTCCCTCTTTGCTCAAACACGTACATGCTTTTGGAGCAGCTACAGAAAGAAAATATTGATCGGCATACCTGGAATATGCTGGCGCCGTAGGGAGTCCTCCAAGCGTTCAGCAGGTTGTCCTTCCCAGTGCTAACAAACCATTTCCCTGTGAGGGGAGGGAAAACATTTTTAATTTTAATATTAATTCCATCCGACTGAAGTAAAAAAATAAATGAGGATATCATCGCTGTCGGGTGGCATCCTCTTGTCTACCAAAACCACGATTGAAAACAAAAAAATTGAAAATAGTGCTCGCTTGAGTTTCCAAACAGCGCTTCATTCGTGCTGCTATTTAACTTTTTATCGTATATCATTGCACACTGATTTAAGGTTCACGGGATACATTTTGGGTCGAATTTTGTGACGCTGTCGTAGTGAGCGCTTTAAAGACTGCAAATAAACTGTTTTGTAAGCTAACAAACTAATTGATGAAGCTACATTAAGCATCTTTCATATTAGTCTGCGGATAAAGTGACTTTATTGTAGCATAAACCTAATCTATAAAACCCAAACACGTATGTATCATAAATCTGATGTTATTTTAATAAAGATTAATTTATTGCTTTGAATTTGTTAAAATAAAGAAATAAAAGAGGACCTGGTAAATTAAAAAAAAAAAAAAAAACGCAATATTGCGAGGGAATAAAAGAAATCATCATGGGATTATTTTTCAAAATCGTTCAGGCCTATTTAATATGCTAAAATATTTCCGCCAATTCATTCCGCTTTCGTTGATTCAAATAGTCCAAACAGAAGACCAGCCGTGCAGATTCAAGTCTGTGGTCATGTCCCCTGACCAAAGAGCCTCAATACTTCACGAAACACCTTCAAAACCCTCTTTTTCAAAGCTCTTAGAGCAATGGGTGATAAAATAAATAAAAGAATGGGCCAACCCCTTGTAACAGGCGCAAAATAATGTGCAGGGAAACCTGCCTCCATGACTGATGAGCTTCCTTCTGCAACAAAGCATTTGCGTGGATCGAGTTTTAACAAAACAAGCGCACGTAGACCTTACTGTTTGCACTTTTTTGTCCAAAAAAACCCAACCAAAAAAACCCAAAACATTTTGACATTCAATGTAAGTGACAATTAGTTTAGCAGTTAGTGTTACAACGCTTCTCAGACAGACAGTGAGGATACGTTAAAGGTCTCCCTTGCTGATTGTGTGCATTCATACCGCAGTAGGCGAACTTGAGGGAGAGTACGCAGCTCTCGTGCAGGTGCAGCTGATACTTGTCTGGTTTGGAGTGGTGCAGCACTTCCACGTTGCTGCTCTCCATGCCCACAGCCAGCCACTCGCCAGTCGGGCAGTAGCCGAGTGAGAAGATCTGCAAACAGAATCATCATGACAATGACCAAAGATTGCCTTCTGGTGCCTTTTGTTCGCATTGGCCGCTTGTCGTACCTGCGAGGTGAAGTCGTGCTGCTGCAGCTGTCGACCCTCCCTCAGATCCCAAGAGCGAACCGTGTTGTCTAGGCCGCCTGTCCATAGCTTAGTGCCGTCGTGGGATATGTCAATGCAGCTTGCGCCATCCGTGTGACCCTGGAACTGCCTATGAGCAAAATAAAAAGACAACATTGCAGATGTCTCCTATTTAAAAAAATATATATAAATAAATCCCGCCGTCTAGAAGCGGCCTACGCAAGCAGTGGCTTTCTTCCCACCTGACAAGAGTTTGATTGTGGAGGTCCCACACGGCAATATTTCCATCACTGCAGCAGGAGAAGCAGACTTTGGCGTCGGGGCTGATGGCCAAGGCGTAGCACGCCGGCGCAGAGGAGGTGAGCTCAGCTTTGATACGCGGCGTCTGAGAGGCCAGATCCCAGATGGTCAACGTGCTGGCCTCGCCTCCCACGATCAATGTGCGGCCATCGGGCAGCAGCTTACACGAGCGGATGTAGTTATCCCTGTTCTGTTGCACACAGGACACAAAAGCCAATCAATGCGTGCGCGAGGCCAGGCGGCTTCGGGGAGATTTAGAAAGAAGGCGGTGGCAAAGGGAAGGAAGGAAAAAAAAAAAACGACTGTCATAACAAATCAATACGAGTGCTTCTCAAAGCTAGTCGGCTCGCTTTTCAACAGATATGTACGGTCACGTCTCCTTTGTTGTGTTATTCTCACAAGATGTCATGTAATAGTTATCGGCTCCTTCCTACAAAATGTTGCGGTCGAGAGGGCATATTATTGAATGAAAGCTCGCTTGTTTTTTTTGGTTAAAGTGAAGCTGTCAACGCAGTGTGTGGGTGTGTCTGACGTGGCCCCTGCATGTAACAAAAGATCATCCGAGTGCTAACGGAACGAGCATTTGTTGAAACAGCTCGTACCTGTCAAAACAACAAACTCGGTTGTGAAAATGCACGCGATGAGTGAGCGGTGAATCAGCGGCACGCCTCACCAGACAGTCCAGTTGGGACACGGGGCTCTTGCTGCCAGGTTGGCTGATATCCCAGATTTTCACACAGCCTTTGCCACCCGTGTAGACGTGGCGTGTGGGGTTGCTAATGGTTACGGCGCACACCACCTCGCCGTGACTCAGTGTGTTGATCTGACGAGCGTGGCGTGGGATTCCGGGGCCGATCAGGGCGTCGGGTGGGAAAGGCACAGGCTGCATCTGGCCGTCGGCACTCACGTGGAATGAATAAGCACTGGAGCGAGGGGGGGAAAAAAAGATTTGAGATTTACCGTTGCCCTGACCTTATGAGGTGGGGGTTTAGCACCGCTGCAATAAATAAAGTGCACTACTCACGGTTTGCCTCCAGAGATGGAGGTGAGGCTCGCTTGAAGACCCGGGGCTCTCATGTGGGTGTGAGGATCAAACCCCTGAAAAAGAAGCAAATGGAAGAGAGACCATTCAATACCTCAAATCAGGCTTCAACAATTGTCACCTGTGAAATGCAGGATTGGCTGTAGCGAAACAGAAACTTTAGCCAGATCCAGAATTTATTTGCAATTCAAGGGAACAACATGCTTCAGACAACACAAAATACAACTGTTGGATACATATTATCTTCTGAAATTTAAAATAAACCAATAAATGTGCGTCGCGGATCAGTTTGATGAGATCTGAGCTTCTGACAGATATTAAAAAAATACCACTATTACAACAAGAAAATATCTTCCTTGGTAAAATGTTGTCAATATCCAGACATTCGGAGCCAAATTGTCAATACAAGCGGATGAGTTACCATGGGGGAGCGTCCGTAAGCTGCAGCGGCTGCTGCGCTCATCTGAGGGGAAATGTGGAGACCAGCATACACACCGGGACTTGTCAGGCCTCCGTTCATTTCGTGATGACCCATCATGGCAAAGGGCGTCGGGTAGGAGCCTGCGATGGACAGAGGTGTCCGCAAGGCTGGGGCTGCTGTAGACAAAGGAAGCGGCGGCGCATTGCATTGCAGTGCATTAGCATGTGACGTAACAGCAGATTGAGCACAAACAGGATGGGAAAGCCAAGCGGCGTTTTACATTGTTGTGGGGGGGGGGAGGGGGGGGTGATGTTACCTACCAAGAGCCTCCATGCCTGGTGGTTTGCCCAGGATGGGTCTGAGCCCAGGAGTGGAGCTGGTGCCAGGGGTGGGGGCATCATTTCGCGGGGTGGGGGTGTTGGACTTGAGGCCAGGCGTGGAGGATTTGTCATTCTGTCGAGGGAACGACGGCGCGAGAGTGTTCACAATCTGGGAAAGCTGGGCAGCATTCAGACTGACGATTTGAGAGCAAACTGAACTTAATCCAGTCTAATTCTGACAACGCTTACAGTCCTGCAGAGCCATAAACTGCTATTTATTCTAAAACCTATTACAGCCACAATGGCGATAGGCACTTTTGATCCTTTTACTGCTTTGGCTTTAATCTTTCGGTGAGGCGGGGGTGGGGGAAAATCCCAGAATCGTTAAATACATTGAGCTATTAACAGCGACGACCTGACTGATCCTGATTCGGGACAATATTATCCCTGATGTTTAGTCATGCACTTAAAGCAGAGACAGCGATTGCCTAATCCACTGCCAAAAACGTCCTAGTTTTATTCGGACATATCCCTTTGCTGGCGCTTTTAAACCCCTTTCTGGCCTACTTTGAACCGACTCCGCTGCGCCTTACATGACTGAGCTCCTTGGCCTTGGAGGATGGGGTGCTTCCAGAGGACGCCACTGATGCGGGGCTGTTGGGTGTGTCCTTCTTGGGGGGGCGGGGCTTATCAATGCCATTCTCGGGCGGCGAGTGCGCTGGGCTGGCCCGTGGCGTGGCGGGGTCCTGGAGAAAGGCCACAGTTAACATCATTTCAATCTGGGGTGGGCAACTGATGCCCTCGATTCATTTCTCAGCCATGGAAGAGTTCGACCCAAGTCGCCACCACAACACCGATCTTAAAAGTGCACACATTTCATCCTTTCACTTCACCCATGTTTCATATAAAATGTACTTTTTCTCAAACATGGCCCCCCCTCCCCGAACTAGCGCTAGCAAAAAATTGTGACCCCACCCCCCACCACTGCATCGTTTAATTTGCCCACCCCCCGACTTTAACGGTTGCCAAAAAGAGCCAATGATAAGCCGTTTGCTCACCTCATTGGAAACATCAACCACCAAGTCATCACTTTTCTCTCCATCGCTGTCCTGTTACGATAAAGAGCACGTGTGAGTTATCAAAGAAATCTTTGATGCGCATCGTCTCTTTTTCGGGGACGCACATATCTGCTCATGCTGTCCTTCTCCTCCACTTTGCGCTTCTTGGAGTCCAAACTGTAGTCAGAGGAGCTGCGGTGCTTCTCGCTGGCTGTGCGTAAGCTTTCGGATGGCGATATTGAGTTATTCTGAAAGCAGGGAGGCAAACAAAGGCTTTATTAGCTTTTCATCTACCAGTGAATCATTCATCTGTTACAAGTTGCTCACAGGGAACACGCCCCGTGCCAAGGCAAACACTAAAAGCGTCTCATTTGCGCAATTATGGATGCCGCAGACTCTTAAAATGCAGCTGTGAGCCAGCAGCAAAGTGTACCCTGACACCAGCCAAGCCCAATCTCTCACACACACACACACACACACACACACACACAAGCCTGTCGCTGGCCACACAACAGAATGGGCCATTATCTGAGCTGAAAGGAGGATGGCTTGTTTTCTAAGCCGGGGGCTCCCTCCTCCTCAGAGCTGGACAACAAACAACCTCACGGGGACATGAGCAGAGTGTTGTGGCTGAACAGAGGGCCTTTTCTCTGCCGTCACTCAGGCTAAGCGTGAGAGCGCGCGGGGAGGAGAGAATGTGGATGTGGCGGCCATTGATTGCCGCACTGTGCTCAGGCGCCGTGTCAGCTCGGCCTTTTGAGGCAGAAAGACAACCTCCACGTTGCCAGTGGCCACGGCACCGTGGGACAGAGGCCGGTGCTTCTCGGTGGAGCCCGCGCGCCCACACAAACATAGACGGCGCACTCCAGACGCCAACTGAATGGGAGGAACTGGGCCGGAGTCCAGCCCTCCTCCCCCTCGATTCCCCGCGTGGAACAAAAGCTATAATGTGGACAAGTCAGCGGCAGGCTGGAGGAGCGAACAATGACCGACGGACTGGCAGCCCGGGCAACAAGCCACCGTCTGGATGACGACTGACCTTTAAAGGGATGCTTAGCGTGACTCATTAACCAAAGTCACCACTGGGCTATCAGATGACCTAGGACGAGAGCGCAGAAACAAACAAAACAAAAAACCCCACAAAAAAAAGTCCCGCTAATCGCCGCGGGAGTGACATTTCTTCAGACATGACTGAACCCATTGAGCCGACCGGGCCGACAGAAACCCAATCTCACCCACCCATCGCAAGCCATCAGCCATCACAGCCATTCAAATGAAACGCTCGGGAAGGTCCGCCCACGAGGAAATCAAAACACTTTCCCATTTGTGCCTCTAAATATTCATCACATGCCAAGCGGGAGAGGGAACGAGGTAAACAGAAGGGAGAGACAATGGAAGGGATCAAATAAATCCTTTAAGACAAGGGATGTCCACGTCATTCAATAATTGTGAAAAAATGACATGGCTTCTAATCTCTGCGGCATGGTACCAGTCATTTCCCTCATGGGTTTAAACACTTTGGATTTCCATGATCAACCTCGATTCTTAACTTTGTTATCTTCCCTCTCAAACGTTTGCATTTTTCATTTGTTTTGTCATTGGATCAGAATATGCAAAAACTACTTTGGATGCATCCATTTTCTACGGGCCGTTTGCCAGAAGCAGCCTTGACGTCCGTCTACTTTGTTTCTCCCAGCTCCTCCGGGAGGATCCCAATTCACTCCCGGGCCAGCTGTGAGAGTGTCCATCCAGGCCGTCACCACTTCCCCGAGCACCTCGAGTTGACAGAATTGCACTGAACTTTGTGGAGGGGTCAGCATGAGGCCAGCAAGACTCCATTAGATCTGTGAATGGAGATTTTTTTTCCCCCCTCCCTCCATCTTTCAACATTGTAAGCCATTTTCTATCTTGCTTGCTCTGATTACAGTCACAGGTGAGCTGGAGCCTGTTGCTGTTGACTTTAGGCAAGAGGCCGGGAATGTTTGCCAACGCGATCGTAGCGGACGTACAAACAAACAGTTCACGATTATGGAAAATTCACTGTTATTTATTGTTTTCAATTAACTTAAAGATCATACAGCGGAAGCTCGATTTATAGACATCCCAGTTGCCCAACATTTATTTATTTATTTTTTATTTTTTAAATCAAAATGAAATAATGTGCCAATATTTTCAGTCTACGAATAGCATCAGCATGGCTGCGGAAGGCTCGGAACTTGAAGCTTTGATTAGCTCCTTGTTTTAAGTATCTTTGTTGACTAAAAAGGCCACTGCATCCCATAACGTACCACAAAAGCTGCGCTTGCATTGTGGGTGGTGGTGACCATATCGGGCGAGCAGTAACCAAAGTGAGCGTCATCAATACCGTACCCAAAAACGACAACGGCTGCGCAGTGGTGTGCTCGTGGACCCACTGTTGTTTCATCATCACGAATTGTGTTTTCACCTCCTTCTATATTGCACACTAGTTTCGAGACGGAAACATTAAAGCAAAGTCAATAGAATGCCGTTCTGCGGATGGAATGCATTTCCAGTCATTTCAGACTGTCTGTGAATGTCTCGGTTTGAGAACGGGGTGCCCAAACAAATGACATTAGTAACTTGAGATTTCAATTTGCCTGGAAAAACTTAACAGAGCCCAACCTCAGAACTTGGAGGCAGACGTGTTAAGCACATTGCTGTGCTTCCTATGGATCCCACTGCTTTAGACTAAAAAAACAAAAAAAACAACTACTATGCCGAGGATGAAAAAAATCATTGTTACTTTCACACTCACCGTGCTCTCTGTGCGGCAAACATGGCCATGGTGGTCACGACGAAGAAGATGAAGTCAAGCATAACAAAGAAGGAAAAAGAAGCCAGTTAGCGTATCATAACAGATGCCCCCCCCCCCCCCCCACCGTTCCTCCGGCAGAACGTGCGAGAATCAACTTGAGGGCATGATGCCTCACTTATCGGCTTGCTAAAGCTGTTGAATAGCTTATGCAGTCATGGGCTGGGAATGTATCAGCTCATTACCTCGACAGAATGTGAACAGACAGGATGTGCTCATCACCTAAGGGCCCTGCGACTGCTCTAGAGAGACGGAGGAGCGCTCCGCCATGAGATGTTTTACCCTTGTTGAACATCCACGCAGCTGTCGCAACATTCATCGACACGTTGGGGTGTCGCTAATTGGACCTCACCTCTGTGTTCCAGATCGTGGTGGTTCTTCTCATCCTTTACCGGAAGGTGGGCTTGGCTGCCAAGGGCTCCGAGCGCAAGCAGGCCCGATCCCGAGCCCGCCACAGGAGGGATGCCGGGAGGTTGCAGGCCGGAAGGGTGCGGGGGCAGCTGGACGGGAGGCCCGTGAGCGGCATGGGAGAGGTGCTGCGCCTGCAGCTGCTGCTGCTAGGAGTCGACACGCAAGACACCAAGTGGGTCAGAGGGAAAAGGCGAGTCGAGCACACGTACTAAACACAACTAAGGCTGATCTGTTGATGATCTTAACACATTGACGCATTCTATTACCGGCGGGATCAGAATGCGACTCCGGGCAGTGCTATTTCTGGACTATGCCAACCGTAGCTTTGCACCCAACCGCAACATTGACTTGTGTTCAACAGCCCCCCACCCCCTTATTTATTTTTTGACAAAACCAATGCACGACACTCGGAGAACACGGCGCTTGACTGTGCTGCTCCTCGAGTGAAAGAAACAGTAACGACAAAGAACCACTTTGAGTCGACCTGCACTTAATGGAGAGTAAACATTTGACTTCAGGTAAACTCGTGCACAGCAGCACTTAATGCTCTTCTGCGCCACCCGTGAGCAATCCTCTTAAGCAACGCGAGGACGTGTAGGAATCTGTCAGCCTGCGGTTTAAACAACGACCTGATTTTAAAAACGCTTTCAAAAAAAAAAATCAAAAAATCCAAGCAGCCTCTTCTTACCCCCATCATATTCATGTTCCCGGATTAACACAACATGAATCATTTGCACGGGCACACTTAAAAAGACGGAACCAACGCTAAGTGCCAAGAGCTGGCACTGCAGCCGTCTCACTTGGAGTGTTTGGAGTGTGCGTTTTGTGTGCGTCGTGAGGGCTGCTGTGGGAGCCACGAGCGGGGGGTCCCACGCTGGCACTCACTCCCTCCCATATTCGCCATCAATATTTGAGAGGCACAGGGAAATGGATGGGAGTTAAAAGCCCCTTAGCATGGAAGTAAGCAGTTTAAAGCAAGGTTAAATAATACTTAGCCGAGACACCAATAAAAACATCAGCAATTTATTACCCGTCTGTGAGCCAGCTGAATAATTCAGCCGCCGTTACGACGCGCCTCCTCGCTTTTACAAGAATGGCTTCAATCAGCGGCCATTATCGCCACTTCACCAATATCAGGCACTAAAGATCGGGGAGGTGAAACAGCAGACCGCCGAGGTTTTGTGTTAATTGCTTCCTTCGTCCTGCAGTACCTGTCCTGGAAATTGAGAGGCCTGCATTGGGAAATGGCTGGCATGACTTGACTTTGCAACCCCATCACTCGCACTACAGGGCATAGAGTATGTCAACGTAATTACCGACTGCGTCCAGGACAGCGAGGTAGAGCCAGAGAGAAAATAAATAAATAAATCGGGAGAGCAAGTGTGTTATAATATTGTGTTCATGAGGGGAATTAAGGGTAGTCAGCAGGGGGAAGCAATCCTTGCTCATTGTGTTTAATGAGCCACTAATGCCCAATATGCATGGCTGATCAGCAAAAGCCCTCATTAGAGGACCATACATGATGACAATAATAAATAAAGGAGTCCAAATTCAATCTTCCATGATAAAAACATTCTTCACATCAGATAAAAGGACATGTTATCGCTTGTGCACTCGCCTGATTCAATCTGACAGCTTTCTGGTGCATATATTTCACTATTGTTCTGGGGGCACGCGCAAAAATACAACTGACCTTCAATTTCACATAAATTAAAAAGGCATTTGCACATACCTCAAGAAAAGTACATCCGGGCTAAGTTGACATTTGGTCTATTAGCGACTCAAACCGGAACCACTCGCAGCCATCTCGACACGTGCAGCTGCCCTACTTGCATCCTATTAATGGCCCGCAGCACCATCAATAAGGCATGCGGCCATCTCCTGAAGGCTGCCTGGCCTGCTCTTTCACCCGACCTTGCTTTACAATATGCATGAGGATTTTGGCATGCCTTGCAGAGCTTCTCCTCAATGAATAACGGATGGGAAGGTGTTCGTAAAACATACAGTAGCTACATGACCAACTCTTGCACCATGCGCGGCCAGCGGGTCATGGGCCTGAATGCTTCATAATATAGGGTGGGTGCCAAACAACAACACATCGCAGCATACAGGACCAAAAAAAAAAAAAAAAAAACGATGGTAGGACCGCAATGTAGTCATTGATAAAGCCAAAAAGATTTCAGTAACCAGGCAAAAGTGTTCGAATTGATTTTTTTTCTCGACAATTTCTTTGCACGTACCAACACTAGGTATTGTATTGGGCCGATAGCGGCCTGATTTCAAGGTATCGGGGAGTAATGATGTTTACCGATACTTCCGTCAGAAAGACAGAGGGGTCTTTTTCACAATTAACTGTCATGGCGTGAAGTGAAATTTGCTCAAAGGTGGCGTACTTTGTATCAGTGAGTACGAGAGAGCAACTACTCCTTCTGGTATTGGGTGTGATCCCTATCACAATCACAATCAAACATGCCGAATAATCACCTGTGACCGCGGCACCTTTTGACTCCTTCACACTGAATTCATCACAAAAAAGTCAAAAGCTGGGTGGCAGTTAAAGCAACGTAGCTTCGGATCAGTACTGTCTCATCAACACCAAGCACCTTTCCTAAAGTGTAGTAAAACATCTGGCTCAGTCCAACGGGGACAAAAATCCATCGTCTCAAGACACTAAGAAAAATTCTGTGGAGAAAATCAACCTGGAAGCAAAAGTCCCCAAGGGGGCATCAATTGAATTCCAATACGTGGCTCCAATCAGCCTGCGGGGCCAGCCTCCGCTAAAGACTCTGCGAGTGGAGTCGATCACTGACAGCGCGAAGGTGAAACCAATCACGGCGGCGGTAGGAGGCTGCTGATCAATGAGGAACAGATGGTGTTTTGAAGGCGGCGATGGACGCAGAGTGCCGCCCTCGTGCGCAGCTGAGGCGTGGATGGCCAATTGCCGCGTGCGCTGCCTCGGCTTCAGCCGGCTGTGTTTGTGCTCACCCCCCCTCAGCCTTTTCATTCCCACCGCTATCCAGGTCAGCAGTGAAGGATGAGGCTCCTCGTTAAAACCTTAACCAATTAAAGCAATAGCGGCTGAGAGGAGGATTCTCGAGAGCTCTCAGACTCTCATTTATAAAAGCACAACAAGGCAGTGAAGACACCACAGAGACCGAAGCGGGAGTTCAGAGCTCCACTTGTAGCCCATCTGCTCTGGAATTTATCCAGAGACATCAATACATAAATATTCTGGGACTGCGTGAAATTGGAAAAACAAATGATATGCGATAGGTAGATATAGAAATATATAGTGTCGTTCTGTTCGACAACGTGTCAATTAATTTCGAGAGGTATAGCATCAACAGTTGACAACACAGGATACATGAAAAGCATTCACAAACATGTATTGTGCCATATAGGCACAAAGCAATTTGGGGTTTTTTTTGGAAAAAATGAATAAAAAGGGGGTACACACGGTGAGAGGCAGATTGGGAAGTCCACGTACCCCGATGATGGCATTCAGCTCAGTCATAGTGACCTGCTTTGCCCGTTCCACTGCCTGAGCAACCTGCTGTTGGTGCTGTGGGACGACATGAACACACAAGCATGAGGACACGCGCGCTCATCACGGAATCCGCCACTTTGATTTCATGTAAAATGTCATCGCAAATGCTCTTTGCAAAATATTGAAGTCGAGTGGAACCTCTTCAGTTGATCCATTTGAAATTGGATTCATACATTTGGAGGGGGAGGTGGGGATGATGGGCTGGGAATGGGGAAAAATGTCGCGCAAAACTTTGGAATTCATATAGTGGTCCTGACCTCGCTGCAGATCATCACATTGGTTAGATTTTGGAGCCCTTTTTGTTTTTAGCCCCAAAATGACAACGCGCTTCAACAAGGTTATAGTTCAGAGAAGAATATACAAGTGAAATGAGCAGACTCAAAAGTGTGTTTGGTGAGGTACCCGCTGTACAAATTGAGTGTGTGGTGTGCAATTAGGTGGCGGGATAATGATGTGCCACCTCCGCGAGTAACGACAACAGATGCTTTTACTGTCATTAAAAGTCAGTGTCTCAACAAGAAAAAAAAGAAATTCACCAGTGTGCTGTAATTCTTGCCCAAAACCGGTCTGGATGGAATTGTAAAAACATCTCCTTTTAAGGTGTCATGTTTTTAGGTTGTACTGTTGATAGAGGTTAACTTATTCTTGTATAACAATAACAAGTGTTAAAATGAGACTTCAAAATGGCGCGCCTGTACAGTTAAAAATCTTCCTGATGAAAGTTTGAAGGCGGAATGAATCGTTTGTATGTCCATTGTCCAAAGTTGCTTTGAAATTATGGCTGCACACAAACGGAAACTCGACCAGCGTTCCCATGTTGGACTTCAGAGGTCCCGACTGCATATTCAGCTTGAAGTGGTACAATCGAGGCATCAAGTATTTCTAAAGTGTAACGTGACGGTGTTTTGAGGGTTTCCATTCACAGCTTACCTCTTGCGACAGGAAAGGCATGATTTGAGCTAAAATGGCGTTGAGCCGTTTGGCAATCTCCGTCTGGAAGACAACAGAGGAGCAAAAGGAGACGTGAAAAGATGAGCCAGACAGTGGCTTCGCGTAACCCCGCCTTTAATGTTTACGCCGATTAAGTCAATTACAGCGGCAATCAGAACTGCTTGACTCAACATCCTCTAAACAGCGTGATATTGACATTTGAAAGATTTAAAACATTAGGCGAGCCCAGGGGGATGGAGCACAGCTGTGCTGAGAGTGCACTCCATGCTAAACGGATATGAGGCGGCAGCCAGGCAGAGTGCTGCCGGATTGAGAGGATCCTCTCTCGCTTCCCCTCGCCGGAGAGTGCACCGTCCTGCACTTAACCTCCACGTTCAACCGCGCGACCGCATTCCCGCAAAGTGGGGCCCCCGCGAAGCAAATTCGATGCGTTGCTTACATGTGACATTTCGGGCATCGTGTAAAAATGACACCGCGGAACGACCTCAAGGGGAACACGTGGTAAACTTATCAAATCTACGGGAGGTGATGCTGCCTTTTTCGTGGTCCATTTGTCAGTGCAAAGCGAGTGTGCACCCGACCCCGCCACCCCCCCGCCCCCCAATCCATCCACAGAGGCCTGCCTCCATTCCTCCGCCTGTCCCGCAAGCGCCATGGCAACGGCTGCAGCCCTATCTTGCTGGGATCATTATGCAAATGGAACCTCTCCTTGACCGTAACAGGCTTTAAAATCATATTACGTGCTTGGAGGCAGGTCATTAAATTGAATTTTCAGCCTGTCGATCACATGAATGCTGCAAAATGAATGCTGGGTTAAAAAAAAAAAAACCGAGAGGGCGAGAGAGAGAGAGGAGCAGTGGGGGAAGGAGGAAGTGTGCCCCCCCCCCCTTGTAAAAACACTGCACAGCTGGCTTGCTCTCCCTGCTCTTTTCTTCCAGGGATGGAAGATGAGAGTGTTCAGGTTCAAGCTCTGCACTGGGAGCAGAAAAATAACAGTGCCAAAGCTACATCATCTATGGAATTTATGAGCTGCAGTTCATCCCAGGGCCACTGTGGAACACAAACACATCACAGGGATTTGCTCCGATTTTTCATTCGGAGCAACGTACGCGCACACGCGCACACAAAGTGTACTTCGCAGGACCGCCAGCTTATTTATGACACATGGCAGAAATGCCAGGCTGTTTTGGCAGCCTGATGTATTACCTCTGAGCAGCGTCAGAGAGATTGGGGAGTAATGTGCAACACAACGAGACCCGCTGACCCAAGCTGCAACATGAAGAGCCACTTAGCATGGCTAGCCAGATGGAAATATAGGATGTTTTGGGGGAGGGGCGGGCTTTATCTTGTTCCGCAATGTGGGATTTGTTTTAGTTTTTTTTACATACAGACATATCTTTTTTCTCGTACAGTGACAGAAAGTGGATTGTATTTTGACCTGAACAATGAGTCAAATTCAAATCTACATCGCGATGTCCATCCATCCATACATTTTCCAATTTCGCTTTATCATCACAAGGGTCACGGGGGGCGCATGAGCCTATCCAAGCTGTCATCGGGCAGTAGGCGGGGAACACCCTGAACTGGTTGCTAGCCAATCGCAGGGCACACAGAGACGAACAACCATCCACGCTCACACTCACACTGAGGGACAATTTTGAGTGTTCAACCAGACTGCCATGCATTTTTTTGGACTGTGGGAGGAAACCGGAGTACCCGGAGAAAACCCACGCAGGCCCGGGGAGAACATGCAAACTCCACACCGGAAGGCCAGGGGCCGGGATCGAACCCACAACCTCTGCACTGTGAGGTTGACGCGGAAATCACTGGACCACCCATCGCAGTGTCATAAAATGCAATTTATAAATTAGGCTGTAATTTGGAGTTTAAAAAAAAGTTTCACTTTGGTTGCTCTGAACACTCTTTTTTTGTAATCGCATCAAAGTTGGCAAGCCTAGTCTTGTTAATTTCTTCAGAAGTACAGTCCACATGTTTACATGGCATTGCTTCATAAAACATAAATAAATGGAATTGACGTCACCGATTAGTTTGCAGTCATTTTGTAATCTGATTTATGACTTACTGGCATCTGTTTTTAAGCCACACTTTGACTTGGAGAAATTTGCGAAGTTGTCATAGTGAACGTTTAGAAAAAACTGCAAGCCAAAGTGCTTGAAGTAGATAAATAAGATGTCTTCCATATTAAATTACGGTTCATTTACTTTTGTCTGAGCTAATGGAGGCCTGAGTTAGGAAACCAAAACATTTGTGCACCATCAATCGGATGTTGTTTATTGTAAAATAGATTCGTGTACTACTCACATTAAGTTAGGAATATTTGGCTTTCATGTGAAATTTCAGGACGAGCCTAAAATGTATTCAAGCCTTTCCAGGTGAATTCAATGTGACCTTCTCTAAGCTTTTAAATACACATGTCCAACTGTTAAATGTTTCGGTACTTTTTGCACAAGTTGCCGTTCTCTAACAAGGATCTTAATTAAGGGCAACATTCACAACTTTAATCCTCCAATGAACGTCCAGGTTCAGTTAGAGCTGCTGTTTCAACACTCGTCCTCATCATGCTGTTCACATTTTGACATCATGAGACCAAGACGACGCCTAACAATGCATCAACAGCACCTTGCCATTGTGATACTTCCAACAGGACGTTCTCAGACGGAAGTACCCTTCGAAAAGAGTGGGATGCCACACCGCAGCAGACAATAAGTCGACTTCTCAGCAGAATAAGACGTCATTGTCAAGCTGTAATTGATGCTCAAGGGCACATGACGAGTAGTTGAGACGTTGACATTTTTTGTTGGGGCGTGCCCGCCATTGTTGTTAACTTTTGTTTCAATGCATTGTTTGAGATGAGGAAACCACCAGTTCCTCCTTCTCCTTAAATGTCTTACTTTCATGATATGATCCCTGAAGTGTGAACTTTGTTCATTTTCCATAAATTTCACCCAAAAGCCAAATATCCCCAACTTTTTGTGATGAGTGTATATTGCTTGCTTCTTAAAAAATACATTGGAGAATGACTTTTCAAAAAAAATAAAAATAAAAATAATAATAATAATCGCATGTTAAATCGCATCGCAGTGTGGCGGCGGGGGAATTGCAATGAGGGGATCAAAATTATTCATCCCTAATTCTATTTGCCTCTCTGGTTTGCAAATGATGTCAACATTAACAGCTCCGTACAGTAACGTGTAGCCGTCTTGTTTGGATAAATGATTGCCAAGTATGACATCACACTTTGTTTACATGACTAAACAATCGCCATCGCGCCTCCATGGTGACAAACGCATGACGGAGAAACGGGTTGCCATTCAAAGCGGAACTATGGTGTAACACTTCTAATTTGTACCCCAGATGTGGTTATCCGACTCGCGGGATACAATAGTCCTTAAGTCAACACGATAGATAACCGTCTGCATAAAAGAAAGACATTGACCCCTATAAAAGAATAAACCTGATCAACAAGCAATGACGACGGTTAGATATAGGCTTTTATGAGCCTCTGTATTAACGCACTCGAGTGCGTGCTCGGAACAGAGCTCAAGAAGGGCCTTCAGAAATGGCTGAAACGCAACCGAGCCTGCGTAATCCCTGTTTGTCCAGATAAGCCATGTCAATAGCGGCCCAACATTTGACGGGATTTGTGAGAAGGCCTTGAGCGCACGGCCCCCGTTCCTCTGTAGCTTAGCGTCAACGTGACAGCTGGCCCACAGAGGTCAGGAGGTGGCTCATCCGCTGGGCCCTCAGCAACTGGCAGCACAATCTCTCACACTCGCGCACGAACATGCAAATACACAGACAAGGTGTCAACTCGACTCAAATGCTTAAAAAAACAAAAAAAACAAAGATACAGTGCAGAGCTGGGAAGAGGTTTTTCTTTCCCCCTGTTGCGCCGCTGACAGATAAAAATGGGCGGTTACTGTCACTTTCAACAGATGACAGCTCTGCCCTTGAGAGGGCAGCTTGACGCTGCCGCTACACAATTACAGGTACTCGGACTTGTGTAGCACCACTTTAAGAGCACTCTCGGCCTGCTTTGTCAGTGGCATGCAGCGAGGTGTTTGCCCGGAGCCGTCGGCAGAGTTGGAGAAGCGAGGCGAGAAACTGACTAGGATTAAATAACAAGGGCGGACGGGCGGGAGGGGGTGTGGGTGTGGTGGGGGGAGACAACTGGTCACGTGATTTGTCGACAAACAGTACTTGACCTGTTAGATTTAAAGGGCCACCAAAATTGCCTAACACGCGAGAATCGCTAGTCAGCCTGTTTCTCGGGCAGGCGGAGAATTACAGTACACTTCCACGACAAATAGTGAGTAAAAACAGGGCCATTGTTCATTTGGGCTTCGGAAAACTTGAGCACAGGCAAAACAATCAGGGCGGTGCATATATATTGTAAATATATGCAAATTTCCCCAGTGCGGGACAAATAAAGGTTTTCTTATTCTTATTCTTATTCTTATATATCATACACACACACACACACACACACACACACACACACACACACACACACACACACACACACACACACACACACACACACACAGAGTTTAGGGCCCGACCGATTAATGGTTTGCATTTGGCCGATGTTTACTGACTGTTTTCACTTTTAGCTACTCTAACCATTTCCATTTGTAACGCCGAACTCATTATTTACAACACAGAAATACTTTTTCCGCATGAAAATTGTGATTCAATGGGCCTGTCATTCAAAAGAATTTTTTTTTTTTTTTGAGCAGCGCAAGTAACTCTATGATCACTATTTCACACACATTCTAAAATCATGCTTTGTTGGAAAAATATAATAAGTAATTAAAATACAGTGCAACACAAATCAAGCAAATGTGTTGAATATGACACTTTGTATCACTACAGATGATTTGAAAAAACAAACAAACAAACAAACACATGAGACAGACTAAAGTCCTAATAATTACAGAAAATAAATAGGCATTTTCAATTAATCAGTGATCTGTATTTTTGGCCCCAAAAAAGTATTTCATGAAACATGAAAAGTAGAAGGGACAAATCTGATCTTGTTTATTGCAAATATTGTTAGTTATACTCCAGATTGATATATTGCTTGTGTTTGTTTTTTTAATTAAATACATGGGGCAAAGACCATGAAAAAGTAGTCACATTTTATTTTTCAAAATCATTCAACCTATGTACATATGTGATTACATGTATTCTCCGCAAATGTGATTGTGTTCAACGCATGAGCAGTGAGGTAAAGGCACACCTTACGGGAAGAGTGTTCAACAAACTCTATAAAAACCCCACACCCCTCAACCTCCATTTTGGTTTTGGTTTTAACTGTGTGACATTGCGTTTTCAGGTTGCTGTGAAACATCCGTGTCACATAAAAGTGAACACCTTGAAACAAAGGAATTTTCTAACAGCTCAATCCCAGTCGATAGTTTCTGGTGTAATAGTTTGTTCAAATGCAAAATGGCCGATTTAAACGGATCTTACAACCAGCAGGCTGAGGTTATTAAGACGTAGTCCATTTGCACTTTCCTCCACATGCCTCTTCTGTATGTACACAGCAGACAAGTCCTGTGGCTGGCTGTTTGTTTTGGCCCTGCTGCGACAATTACTTGGCTGCAAAAAAAATATAAAAAATTCCCACAGCCTCGGTTTCCCATTCCTGAATGACGACTGCAGGTAACAATCGGACGGAGGTAACAAGCAACAGATGACCGTGATTACCAGCAGACATCGCATGTACCGAGCCGTCATATATGATGTCAAGGAGGGGGGGGGCAGCATGGCCTCAGTCCGTCGGGGCCGCTGTACGCATGCCAAAATGTGAATTACGGCGCGCTTTGAGGAACCAAGGCACGGTTATAGGAATGGATTTCCTCACTGTGGAATAAATTCTGCTTGCAGGAAAGTAATATGCTTGTGTGCATCCAATAATCCATCCCAGCCTCGCCTGTTAACGCTCGCCATCTACTCCGCCCCCTCCCCTCCGCCTACGCAGAAGCTGGGTGAGCTGTATGGACGGGGCCCACACTGTTTGCTCACAAACACGACGTTCAGCAGGTTAGGGCCCCCGCTGATGAATTATTCAAGCACTTCCCGCAGCTCTTTTGAGGGGACTGATAAAAAAAAAAAAAAAGGGAAAAAAAGTCAGCTGCTAAAATGGATCAGTCGATTAACCTGTTTACACAAAGCGGGGTTGTCGCCCCTCCTCCCAACTAGTCTCTATTCTGCTACTCGTCTCCCATCCCCCTCGCCGGCCCTCTGGTTGGCGATAAGTGCCTGACAGAAGCTATCAGAGTGGCCCTGGGTCTGACAGACATGTGGCAGCGTGACACAAGGCCCAGACTCTGATGGATCACCCTGCGCCTCCGGCACTGTCATTAGCCGAGCGGGGGTGATGGCGGGGGAAGGGACGAGCGCACTGCTTTGAACACCCGGGAATCGAAGGACTTAAGCCATGTGTTTAGTGCACTTCAAGCGCCACGGTGCCGTTTTGGGCTTGCATTTCCACTGGAGGGTGTGGAAGCAGGATGATGAGAGCTACAGCAGCGATCATATATCTATGGATGGGGACAGCATGAGAGTGCAAAACAAGTGCAAAGCCTGGTCGACACAAGGATGAAAAAATAAGAATAGCAAAAAACTACATCAAAACATGTCTATGGCCAGTCAAAAACAAATCAAGGGCAAGGTCAAGAGCCATGTGCCGAACCAAGTCTAGGATTGGTAAAGGAGCAGCTCAAAAACCAAGTCAAGAACCAGACAGTCAGACAGATCGATGCAGACCCAAAGTGAAAAATCAAGCTAAGCTCACTGATATGCACGTCAAGTCGAGAACCAAAAACGGTGGGGGGGGGGGGGGGGGGGGGGTTTCAAATCTTCCAACGGTGTCACAACACAGCCAAAAACAGAAAATCAGACATTTCGCGGTTTTCTGCGGAACACCGCACACATGAAACTTCTGCCCACCATCAATCTTGAAGTTGGACCAGAGGTGGGAGAGTCGTTAGGCGACAAATTGAACATGTTGAAGATGTAAGATTGCTGGCCCCGACTCGTTTTGAACCCTCTGGTCCGGACACATTAACCCTCAAGACACTTTAGACAGAAGGACCAAGATAGAAGTTAGCTGGCCGATAACGAGAGGTGTACAAGCACTGACGAAATGACTTTTGTCCTCCTTGCTGTAATTACCGACCATCCCTGACCCTGATCGTTAATAGGCTCGCTTTAATCAGGAAGTCAAAGGTCCCGCCAGCCAAAGTCTACTTAAATCTAATCAACAGGTTAAGATAAATCCAGGATTTCGATCTCCCAGGCGATTGTCTTACAAGACTCACAATATTTGACCAAGACAAGATTTCTAACTTGTTGGAGAGCAGCATGAATGCATTTACACGACAAATCACTTTTGCAGTGGGCTCACACATCCACAAAGTCTCGTTTTCACAATTGTATGAACTAATGAGGAGGTTCGATTTTGAATGTTAGATGGAATTCCAATGGCCAGAGTTGGGGCTCGCAGGCGGACGGCCACCGTGTCCCAACAAAGTCGCGATGCCAACACACAGGGGAATGGAGCCAAGTGCGATGGGAGTTTGTTTTGGAACGGATTATTGTCTACCATACCTTAAAAAAAAAGAAAGAAAAAGAGGAATCATGCTTCCCACAGTCAAATAACTCATGCAACAAATATTCAACGCCACACCGCAAAATATGTGACAAACAGTCACTGATGAGTCGAACGGAAATGGACCCCCCCCCCCCCCCCCAACCTCAACCCTATTGAGGACTTCTTGAGAATCCTTGAGGGGGTGGGGGCCAAAAACAGACATCAGCTCTGGGAGGCAATCATTGCACCCTCAAACGAGATATTGATAGAAACTATACTCAACATCTCAATGGATGAAAGTGATTCATGTTGACAAATAAATTGATGGCAATTGTGTTCTGGGTTGATTGTGACCAAAAAAAAATGGATACGCCTCATGAGCGGGACACAGTTCATGGTCTCAGAGCAGGTTTGATGAACCCATCCCCCAAGACAGAAAAATCCCTCGAGGGCACCTACCTGTTTGTGCATCTCAATGTTGAGGCCGTAAGACATCTCATAGTACTGCAAAGCAAACAGGAAAGACATTTAGTACAATATACAGTTACAACTAGGAAGTCATATTCAAGTTGATGTTTTTTTTTAACGCGCACATTTGGAGCTCTGCTACATTTTCTTTGAAGCACTTCAAACATTTGGATCGCCATCGTCCTTGACATCATGAGAGACGTCTTCGTAACGTCTCGTAAGAGATCAGCTTACGTCATGAGAATGATCATTAAAGGATGATCTGCGAGCACGCGCTGTGCATTCTTTGCTTTTTGACGCCTTTATTAATAGGTTTTATCAATACGTTCAGATGGGATGCAATAGTTCTAAAATCCAAACAGAGCTTCCCTGTTCATTTTGTGTTCCATCGGGGAGACAAGATCAATCAATATCTGAATTGAGCACGCTGAGCCCGCTGCGAATGCGTCAACCGTGCCACAATTGGGATCACGATCAGCAAAGATGAGACGCAAAATCAGATCTAAGCGTGACAAATAACCAAAGAAATTGACTTTCTGTTTTTTCCAGTGACGGCGCAGAGCATCAAAGCGTTCAAGGTTTTGATCAGCAGCCTCCCACGTCCAGGACATCTATTTACTCAGTCTTAAGTGTTTGCACAACACTTGTGTTATTTCTAGCCAGGTCAGAGTGTGTGGCTGAATTCAGGCAGACCACAGGTGGCAGCTGGGGTAGAAATGGCTTTCCAGTCAGTGTCTATTTTGATGAAGCGAATGCATTATTCAGGCCATTAGCATTGAAGGGGGGGGGGGGGGGGTCTCAAACAAGAGAGCCCTTCTGTCTGAGATCGGAGCCCCTGCGGTGTAAGCGGACACCTCGTACTTGCTCACGCGTTTGCTGAACCTCCTCCCTGTCGGCCTGACATGTTGTTTTCCCCACTCCAAAAAAGAAGGTTTGGCTTCAACCTGCGTGTTGCCGACCGCCGTGTTTACCTCGGACAGCGGGGTCTCTCATTGCGTCAGGTGACAGCTAAATATCCCGCGTCACAGGCACGCCTATGTTTTCCAAATCCACACTGGAACTTTGTGCAAAAAAAGGAGCATGGGAGCGCCTCCATTTTGGTTGGGTGCACTTTCCCACACGCCACGGCCCCCATTTTCATGCGCACAAGCGGCGGGTCTCCTAGGAGAATAATCAGATCAGCCCACACGGGGGGGGGGGGGGGGGGGGGCAACATGGCCGTCGACCTTTCGAGATCATGCCTGCGCTTTAATGGAGCCTCAGCTCACTGCGGACTGGCTGTCAGTCACCGGCCCCCGCCTCGTAACCACCAGCTACATCAAACCCTCCCGGGGGATTTCGCAGGCCCGTACGTGACACTCGAGCCGCCCTAACAACCACACAGGTGATCACAATAGAGGCCGTCTCACGCCGCCCAAATGAGCCTCTCAACAAGCCGAGCAATTTGGGCGCGTAATTGCGGCCCATGGCAACATTATCTTACCATCACATAGTGGCGCTGCATCTCCGTCTTCTCATTGGCCAGCTTGTCATACTCCACCTTAAGACTAAAATAGGAGAGCAGATGTCAATTACAGACGCTCTGTCACTTGCATAACTCACTTAACCACTTGGCAGCGGATTACACGGCATTTCCATTCCGCGTGCAACCAAATATTAGCCTTCACCTGGCAATGTAGCGCAAGAGAGTGAGCGCTGACATCTTTTGTCAACACTACCTGTGATACTGGGCTTGGAGGAACTGGAATTCATCTTTAATTCGGTCACACGACTCTGCTACAGTGAATTTGAAGCCAGGCTGGCCAGGCTGGTGAGGAGCCTGAAAAACAGAGTCATGAGTTTTGAGCATTACTTTGAGCATGAGCCACCCCAAAATGGCTCCCGTCTTGACTTGATCACATTGGGATTGTTACCAACACAATGAATGGGCCAAAAAAAAAAAACTACTACATGAATCAAACATGTCGCCTTGAAATATAACCTATGAGATACTCAATGAGGTGCAAGGGGGTGGGGGGGGGGGGGGTATAGCTCAGTCAAGAACCATGTCAACACCACCCAAAAAAATATGTCAAAAATGCAACGCACAGAGGTGGAAGTGCCTCTTACCGGATGTCGGCCTTGTGGATACATCTTGAATTGACCCTTTGTTTATTTCCGCAGGTCCTTTGGCAAAATGGTTGAAAAGAGCAGGCGGCCGAGGGGCTTGTTGTCGGCGGAGGGGGATGGGGGGGTGGAGGGGTGAATAGCCTGTGTTGGGAGAACGGCGCGGTTTAATCACCAGGGGTACAATCAAACGCACTTTTGTTTGCAACTAATAATCCCTGTGAGAATAATGCAATCAGTAAGTGGAAGCCAAAGAAACAGCAGCGCCTCGAGGGTGACCTTATTCGGTCGCGGCACAAACACACACACACACACACAACAGATTCTCGCTTGAAAAAACACAACGGAAAAAAGGGAGTAGACACTTTTACGCAGGTGGTGTACGAATGACGGCGGTTTATGGTTTAAAGTGTGAATTAAAAAAACAAGGAAGAAGAGAACACAGGCGAGCAGAATCAAGCAACGGCAGTCTTCCCTCCGAGCGCGCGTCGATCAAGCCCCCTAAAATATCACGTGAAAGCCGAGAAAATGGGACCCGCCGCTCGTTTTTTCACGTACCCCTCACCGAGGAAGAGACAGCAGGCTACAATCCACTCGTTTAATCCGTCAGAAAAACAGCGTGGCGAAGCATCCCGTCTCCGGAGCGCACCCGGCCACACCGTGGGGACCAGCGGGCTAAAAAGAAGACGGCGATGCGGTCGGAGCTCCAACAAAAGTACTTTTCTCCTCGTCAAGCCTCCACCGCGAACCTCCCAGGAATTTGGCCGCCGTAATCCCCGAAAGAGCGGCGAAAATACGACTCCAAAACGGCTCCTTCCGCGTTCAAAAAAAAAAAAGAAAGAAAAGAGATTCTTTAAAAGCGTAACATGGTGCTCTCCACCATCTCGCGTTTCCCCCTCAGTTGTCCAGTTTAGCCCGGTTGCCACACACAGGCAGCGGGGCTGAACTACCGTGAAAGCACCTATCTGTCCAATCGGATTACTCGCCAAGACCACGACCACATCTGCCTATCGGAGAGCGGCGGGCCCACGTGGGGTAGAGGAAGCACATCGATGACGTCACCACGTGGCGGCGCTCGCCCCGCCCCTGGCTGCTCAGCACACACACACACACACATACACACGCACACACACACACTACAACAGCCATTCAAATTGGACCAAGACTGCACATATTGCGCGTCCTCATTAGCGCGCTGGTTTGCCGCCCAAATCAAAGTTTTCTTGGGTGAGACCAACACTGGTGGGAGAGGGGTGCTCCAGGTACTCGCGCATTTTTAATTCGACGCCTATCTCCGCGGACGCCAAATGAACTTGTCTGCGGGCGAGACGTTGATGCGACGTGACACGGTTTGCTGCCACATAGGTGAAGTAAAAGCCTCGAATCAGGCGCTTTGCTCCCCCCGCTGCTCACCACAAAACCGTGAAGGACACGTTAATGACCAATCGATCCACGATCAAATTCAAGCGTCGGAGCCTTGAGTTATTTCTTTATTTGTGTGTGTGTGTGTGTGTGTGTGTGTGTGTGTGTGTGTGTGTGTGTGTATATACATACATATGTGTGTGTATATATATATATATATATATATATATATATATATATATATATATATATATATATATATATATATATATATATATATATATATATATATATATATATATATATATATATATATATATATATATATATATATATATATATATATATATATATATATATATATATATATATATATATACGTACACACACACACACACATACATCTCGGACGCCCTCTAAGCTAATTTAGGCTGCTAGCCGCGCCGCAGCGTAGAGGACAGCCGATTGCCTTTGTCTGATATTAACATCAGCCATGTCGGAGCCTTGTTTTTGAAGCTCCAACTCTGCCCCACGTGGGTCGCCTCTGTGGCTTTAAGGCGTCTCGTCCAATGGCGACGCGGCGCACTTACTCGCCGGCTTCCGATTGGTCCGCTCTCGCGGAGCCTGTCAGTCACGCGGCGGCGTTGTCAATCAATACCACGCGGGGTCAAGCGCTGACAAATGCCTGTGCTCCTCGGTCCTCTGCCTGTGAATAGAGGCTGCAATAGCTGCTTAATTAGCTTCGAATGGCTTTTCTCTCCTGTTCAAACAATCTGTTACCACCACGTGGTAATGAGAGCCAGTGTTAAACAAAAGAGGAAAAGGAAGCGGTTGTAACATTACAACCTGAAGTTTTCCCTCTGCGCGGGCAAAGTGACTCGAATGTTTTAGCTTTTAGCATCATGCTAATCGAGCTAGCTTGCGCTCACACGCGGCACAACGTCATGCCGGATGGATGTTCGGACACCAACACGAGCATTTGTCAAGGCTGCTGTGGAATCAGGCGCCATCGTGCCCGAAATAGCGAGTTCGGCATTTTGTAGCGCTTTTCAAATGTGTGGCGAGTATCCAAGTGCCCTCGGCGTATGCAAAATGCACTTGCAATTGTAGTGACTACCCGACCGCTCGTTACAACCCAAACCAATGTACCCCATGATGCATTGCACAGACAGGTTTTTGTTTTGTTTAATTTTCATTCATCTTGAATATAAGTAGAACAACACATTGCAACAACGAAACACACTCAATAAAACATGTTATACTTTAACTATGCAACAGCAGTGACGACAAGCAAGAAAAAACATGTTTTAATTTGTCTGATGAGTGAAGGAAATACTTCATGAATAAAAATAAATCAAGTCATTCGAGAATGAGAGGTGACTGAATGGTTTCAAACGCTACTGCAGTGTCATGCACGGTGGACACATATCAACTTTTAAACTCATGCAGTTAACAGGGAATTAAGGACAACGTTAAATGCTAGCTCTACTTTATTATGGCTCTATTTCCTCAGTTGAGTGATGTTCTGCCAGGCCTAAAGTGTGAAAGCATGCCATGTTTGTACAGTAGCCCGTTGGCAATGCAAAGGTCATTGTGTCATGTTAAGCTCTGAGCGCAGCAGTGGTCCACTTGTCATTCTTGTCAGCCACCTTGAGGAAGCGGCTGATGGCTGTGTTTTTTTTTTTTTTTTACTCTCTCTCTCTCTTCCATCCCCCCTCCTCCTCCTAAAAGTAAGGACTGTGTGAGAAACTCAAGCACACACAAGAGTCTAATCTGAGCCAGGCAACCCCCCTTGCTGTGCAATAGAGAGCACTTGGATTAAAGGCAACAAAGGCTCGGCCAAACCCCAGATAGAGGGAGAAGGGGGTTTGGGGGGCGTCCACCCTGTGAGACCCCAGCACTGTTTATTTACACGGAAACCCCAGCCTGACTGGAACTCCCAGCCCTCGGCATTACACACTGGCCTATTTGCAGAGGTGGCTCAAATTCTTGACAGAGCAGTGATTGTTCTCGCTGCTGCTGCCAACCGGCTCGCTTTCTGCGCAACGCTAACACAAAACAAACACTCGCTACCACGGAACAATTAGCGGGAGATCATAGCGGTGTTCAAATGTTTCACTTTTATTACCCTTTCGACGTAATGTTTGTCAGTGCAACTGCAAGCTTTAAAGGGCGGTAAACCTGGCAGAAAAAAACCCCCAGTTGTGTTGGACAACAGCGTTTAAACATTTACACGCATGATTGTTAACATCTTGTCCAATGTTTTGAATCCAAGAGACCTCACACATGACAAGAAAAAATCAGCAGGTGTGATTTTAGTGCTCTTATAATGCGCGGTGTACTTTGGATGGGCAACTGTGCATGAAGCGATACAGTAAACATTCCCATCCCCGGAATTCTATGAAAAGGAATATCCTTCACCCGTAATAAAAACCTATGCATTAACATTTTGACTACGATATTACATGTTACCGGAACTACGTAAGCGGAAACTCCACTAGCCGTAACCCGGATGGAGACGTCATGCAGCGGGAGCTTAAATACACGCAACGCTCCACCCGATACGCGGAAAGACACCAACGGAGACACCTTTTCACTTCTCATTTTTTGATAATCAGATTCGAAACGACGACGTGTAAGTGAGTTTTTATTGGCGTGCGTTTTACTGTAATTGCGAACGATTTCTAACGTTATTTACTTACGTCCTGTTGATCGCGGCACTAGCTTAAAAAGCAACGCCCACTCAACACAACTGTAGAAGATGGAAGAAACGTGTTTGCTTCGCCGTTTATGTCATCGAATTCGAAACGACTATGTGTCAGTGACTTTTTATTGGCGTGCGTTTTACTGTAATTGCGAACGATTTTAACTTTATTTACTTTCGTCCTGTAGATCATGGCATAGAAAACCAGGAAGAACCCAACAAAACAAAACAACCCAAAATAGACTCATTTTTTCCCAAGACTGAAAAAAATCAACATTAAAATACTGTACATACTATACTGTGTTGTGGTTTTTTAAATCTACACCTGTACTGTATACTGTACTGCTGTTTTTGTTATATAAACAGTCTGTTCTGGACAGGTAACTTTTCTTTTGATGGCGGCGCGGACACCCGCAGCGGCTTTTTGTTGAGGGGTTTCATCTTTGTATTTACACATACGCAGCACATTGACAATGTTGTATTCCACCATTCCATGCAGTATATTTTTGCATTTTATTGCTTGTGTTGTTACACATGCAGTTTTCAACATACTTGCAGGTTCATAAAGGACATGTACCATGCTCATTTCCCAAAAGAGGAATTTCTGTTATAAGGACAGATTGGACAGCGCAAACATGAGTCCGTACTAGAGAATATTTACTGTGTCCCCACAGACAAGGATAAATGTTTCTTAACATCGCCACCTACTGGCCTGGCATGTGTATTCTAGAATTGTCTCACGTTTGCGGACCTCTGTGTGAACAAGGCTTGTTTTCACAACAATGGCCATGTGTGAAAATGTTTGCATTTTGATTAAATCCTCACATAGCAGCTACAATGCTAGCACAAGTTCATGATGGGGTATTTCCAAAAACAAAATGCTACCGGTTTTGATGTTGTATTCTTGGCAATCAATTAAAACATAAGAACCGATCAATTTGCCCAATGCCCTGATGGGAACGGTCACGTCGGTACCAATGGTTCATACGCGGTCATTCACGCCTCAAACAACACACCACCATTCCATGAATTAGCGAGCTTCTCGATTCCTGCTTTTTAACATTTTTTGATAACAGGACTAAAATAAGGGTGGTGGAAACGTTCATCGTCTCTTTTGCAAGAGCCTCTGTGAGCAGCGATGCGCGTCAGACGGTGATTGAATCGTTCTAGTCACGCTGTAATCGGTTAAGAAACAAAAAAAAAATATTAGCTGCAAAAGATGGGACGGATAGAGGTGAATTCCTCCCAAAAATCATTTAAAAAATATTCAGCATCTAACGTATATGCATGACAAAAAGTGTTTGTTGTTGATCACTGTAAACTCCATCCATCCATTTTTCAATCCACTTTATTCTCACAAGGGTTGCTGCTGGAGCCATCCCAGCCCATCCTAGTCTTCGGGCAGAAGGCGGGGGACACCCTGAACAAGTTGCCAGCCAATCGCAGGGCACACAGATACAAACAACGATCCCCGCTCACACTCACACCAAGGGACAATTTGGAGTGATCAATCAGGCTGCCATGCATGTTTGTGGAAGGTGGGAGGAAACTCGAGTACCTGGAGAAAACCCACGCAGGCATAGGGAGAACATGCAAACTCCACACAGGAAGGCCAGAGTCGGAATTGAACCCTGCGCCTATGCACTGTCAGGCGGACGGGCTAACCAGTCGAACACCGTACGGCCCGCTGTAAATTCCACCTTGAAAAGATACACGCACTAAAAAAGCTCCAGCATCAAAACACCACTTTTTAAAAAAAAATCATATTTTAAGAATAACAGTACACTTATATTTTAACAAATAGAAATACACACACATGCACATTAAAAAGTGCCACTTTTGCCGGGTCTGGCATACGTATTCCAGCATTTTCAAAAGTTTTTGGAAATTAGCATGAAGGGAAATGGTCATCCTTGATGAACCCTTTGTGCACGTTCTTGTTCACGAAGCGGGATATGTCGCTGTTGCTGCACAGTCGCAGGCTCGCTGTTTACAGGGAGAAGCACACTCTCAAACTAACGCGCGTTTCGGTATCGACGCGTCGTTCACCGCGAAGAGGCTGCAGTTCACTACCGCACATGAACATTCCATTCCGGCAAGTGTGTCGTGTCAAGATGAATTGCCCCCACTGTATTATCAAGGTGACTCATAAACCAGTGATCGATGAGTACTGGATGAAAAGTTCCTATCAGACCACAAAAACGCAAACACAAACAAAGAGCCTTGAAGTTTATTTTATTTAGTGTTGGCACAAGCAACACAAAAATCTAGCCTGACAATGAGCATACGTGTTTCAAAAAAAACATATTGTTTGCACAAGTGAGATAAGATCAGCTTTGCACTTATCTTAGTCAGATAATAAAAGAATAAAATTACCCGCGCTGCGTGCGGAGTTATGCAAATGTCATCTGAAAATTTTAATGCGAATTTTGTCTTGCAACGTCTCATTAATGAAGGAGCGGCGCGAAAAAAAAAAAAGAGAGCAAACAACACCTGGGTACGCGTTGACATGATAATGTGGTGAGAATGCCGTGCATGAATGAAGGCACCGGTTGCAACGCTAACACGCGCGCGCCTTACGGATGGATGTAAGTTGCAATGACGCCGTTTCTTTAATGTCACCATCCACTTCCTGGTAATGCTGGGCGTTTTATGGAGTTCAAAGCGGAAACTAAATAGGAATAATACTGAGATAAATGTGAATGTCTATGTGTCTTCAGATAGACAGATCTGTTTTTTTCAGGGCTGATGCGGATTAACAGTAGCCAAGCAGGCCTAAAAACTGATATTTGGAGCTGATTTTGCTTTGCACTAAAATGGAAAATATCGTTCTTAATGTAAACACACTCCCAACGCTTCAATCTGTTTAAATGCCTTGATGAATGTTTCTTAAGCAGTTGTATTTTCGTGGACAGGCACGCAGATGCTTCGGGTAAAAACTGGCACGTCTTATTTTTTTGCGCAAGGGCAAGTCTAGTTTACCGTGTTTGGGAATTTGGCAGACCGTGTTGTGCCATGCTGGGCGTTACAGCAGACTCAGGGTGTTTTCTTTTACTCCGCTCCGGCGTACCTGAGAATTTAGTGACAGAAAGAAGACCAGAAGTTAGACCAGCTAAAAGTAGGTCTAAGTTGTGGCTCAGGTGGCGCAACACGAGTAACATGATTATGGTGGACTTAAACGAGGTGCAAGCAGACTGATTGTGAGCTCCACATAAATATGACATCATGGGACATTTATCATTATTGTCTTGAGTGTAATTTTAAAAGAACTGATCCAAATTTCCCCCCGAAAAATCCCTAACAGGCCTATTTTTTTTATTATTTCTACAACAGGGGTGCCCAAACATTTTGGACCTCAGATTGACTTTTCGATCAACCAACCTCCCTTTACCGCGTACGCGCACCATGATGAGAAATAGCCTGACACGGAGGCATGCGATGCACCTTTGCAACACAAAAAATATATTACTAACATGTACAAAGACACACAAATGGTTGTTTGTTTTTTTTCTTCTCTTCTACACCCCTCAGATACACTTGGGACCTGTCCTAGATCTACCGGTCGATCAGGATCGACGTAATGGCAACCCCTGTTGTACAACATAGACAAACATTTTGGGGGGAGTTTTTTGTCAACAAAAACTGGACTTAAAAGTATCACATGTAAAAATGTCTGACTGAACCTAAGAATCATTTTCATTTCATTTTCATCAACAAGGCTAAACTAACATGGTTGCCATAAATAATCCTGCCTGTAAATCTACTTTGGATACGCCATCTCGAAATGTGATAAATGGACGTCGCTAACTCTTATTTTTGTTGTCCACAGGATTTCAAACACGGGAAGAGGACGGGTGACACTGTAATTTGTCTGCCAGCAGCCCACCAAAGTGATTCACTCATTGCTTTAGTGCAGCTACTTCACAGGCAGTCTGTCTTTGTTTCCTTCTAGACGTAACGCGCAATTTGAGACACAAACACCTCCGAATGATTCAACACTAAGCACATCAGAGGTTCAAGCGGTACCAGTTGACTAAGCCCATCTTGAGCTGATTTGGTTACTTAAATCCAGTTTGCTAAATGGTTGATGTGATTAAAAAGATTCTTTGGGCCTAAATTCAGTCATGGTTCATGATTCCATTCACATGGCATGGGAATGACTTCACATGATCGTCTGCCCGCCTTATCACGGTAATGAGCGCATGCTGGAAAAATGTAATTCGGACTGAGGTCAGAGCATGTGAAATGTTGGCCACCGAGTGTCTGGTGAGGATGTACACTGTCCTCGCTCACAACTGACCTGCTACGAAGTCAAAAAGACAGCGTTTCTTCTGCCTCACTCACACTGCCTGGCACATCCATCAAATCGCTGTTTAACGCCAAGGATACGTTTCTGACCCACCGGCGACCTCCCGTATGCAGAGACCATATAATAAAAGAAAAGTTTTACTGCTCTCGCACAACACTTTGAAATGTTTTAAAACACACACACAAAAAATGTAATTCCTCAGCGCCTACTCCATGTCAAGAGATGGGAAGACATCTAAATAACATCACTTCAGGGACATTGAAAAGACGACCCGCACAGTTCTGCTTGATTCAAGCTGTTTATTCGTCACCGTCAGTTGAAGTTCACTGTACTGTAAAACTGCCCAATAAGTAAAAAATGAATGAAACAGTGTATTTAAACATCAAAAATCGTTGCCAAACCACATGATTTCCTCTAGTTTAATGCTAAAATATACCGTAAATGCCTCGGCATAGCTCACTAGTTTTCAACCTTTTCACACCAAGTACCACTTAAAAACACACTTACAGGAGGTCCCCAAGTCCCACCAACATGACCAACATAAAACCACGGTAACTTAGTGCAGGGACGTGGTGGCCATTGTTAATTTCGGGAGTTTCCCAAGCGTCCGGTCCACTTCTGGGCCACTCGACACCCCCCACTAACGCACCCCCTCCTGCCCCCATGTAGCAGGGTTTAACTGTGGGGTGTAGTAGCTCACCTCCTCTCAAGTCCTCCGGGACCTGCTGACTAACAGGCGCTAGGAGAAAATGATCCCCTCATCAGGAGCCAGCATGGTGGCCTTCTCCGGAGGGCTATTTCGGTTCATTATTGAGTTGAAAAACAGAGGCCCGGCGTGCGGATGGGGAAAAGAGTGAGTGGAGAAGTATCATAGAGAGCTGAGGAAGTTGTCAGTAAAAAGTCTGACGGAAGATCAGAGAGCTCGGAGAGCTGGAACTTGTGCTCATGGGCCCGCCGGAGCAGAACCCGACGCTCCATCGGGATGATGAGCTCGGCCGGGCAGGACACAAGCGGCACCTTTTTTCACTTAACGCACAACACAATTCATACGTCAGCGATGCAACAAAACACCTTTGCTTTGAATTCTACATTTGGCCTTTAAAGCAATCACAGATGGTATAGCTTCCATAATGTGAAACATATGATGGGAAACTCTATAGGCGTAGCTGACTAACAATTAGCATGTATATGGTGGTGGTGTTATTATCCTTTAAGCAATGGATATCTGACAAACAGTGCAGCAGCACATGTAAAGAGAAAATATGACCATACTCACAGGAATGTATTTTTTATTCTCCGTGAAGAATGACGAATATGATTGCCGTACTGAGAGGCTGAGAGATGAGCTGTATCTCAATAACATAACAACTGAATGTCTTTCCTCTGCTGCCCTCTGGTGGCCAATGTGTACACACCAGAATGAGAAGCACAATGTGCATTGAAAAAGAAAGGGACAAAAACGGTTGAGTTCTTTTTAACTCCTTGTAATCATGTCATTACTGTATGTATGAGTGTTTTTTGTCATTAAAATATATATTAAAAACATTGTTTTGGGGGAGACTGGAACGGATGAATGGCATTTCCATAAAATTCACATTTTAATGTTATAAGTTATCAAGTTAGAGCGTGATCATTTCCACTTCTGCATTCGGTAAAACAAACCGAAGAAATTCCCCTTGGCCTTGTTACTGGTGGAGCCCCGTGTGGGTTTAAGTGTCATCCTTTTGTGCCTTACAAATCAAAGTTACTAGCTGTGTAACTCTAAAGTACAGTATAAAAAAAAATATGATCGAAAAAGACACACATTGGGCTCTGTCAGTGAGCTGAACCGGAAGCAATTCATTTTGTTTTGCTGAACGCTGAAGACAATCTCATCACATTGTAACGTGAAATGTATCATGATAAAACCATACTGAACTTTTTTTTCTTTCTGGTGCGGTAGCAATACGCTTAAAGTGTTGTGATATCCTCACACAAGGACGCAGAAGGGTTAGGGTTAGCGCGTCCTGTGAGAGGAGAAGCTCCTTATTTTTATTTCAAATGAGGATGGAAATTGACTTCCTTATTAAATCTAATTATTAGCTAGTGCCCTACAAATGCCTTGTGAAATCGCCTCCAGCAAGCGGCCTATTAGCATAAACAGCACCAGTGGCAAACTTAGAACAAATGGTTTATTTAGTCGGTGTTAATGGGATTAAAGTGTGCTGGATTCAGAAGCGGCGGTAACAGTGAGCGTTGCATCTTCATTTCTATGTGCACTCTCTCCCTCTTTGTTTGCCTTTCATTCCACACTCTCCTGCCTGGCGCTCATCTCGGTGTTATTCAACAGATTGTGTTCAATCTTGATCCAAAAATCCCAGACAATCATAAATAATAAAGGATTACACCAATCTCACACAAGCTGGTGACCCGCCAGCAGTGACGCGCACACAGAGAAATAATTGTTGGCCATCTGCGTATCCCCACCGCTAGGACAACGCGTGAACAAAGAGCAGAGCGTACCTGCCGAAGATCCTACTCGGCCTTTTTTTCTCCCTTCAGCCGCACGACATGAAAGGCTGCGGTGATGCTCAGCCCCGCGGAACGTGCTGGCTCGCTCCGACAGATTCTTTGATTAGGGATGTTTCACCAGCACATAGTGACAAGCTGCGCCTGTCAGGGATCAAACAAAGCTGGGGGGGGGTGAGCTGGGGGATGGCGGGGAAAGGGGGGTGGAGGGTATCTCTCTATCTGTCAGCAACCAAACAGAGCTGCAGCCAAGGCAAGAAGGATAATTGACCCGCCAAATGATCACATTTACATGTCATGCACGTAGCTCTCCGGGAAGGCAAAGGGAAAGCACACCTCTGCAGGTCCACAAATCCCTCCACTGTGGGATTTACAGCCATTGGACTACTAACACGCAGCCAGAAGCACCACTGGCGGTGGCTAAAACAAACCATCCCTGCTGCTATTTCATTGTGGGAGGGGAGGGGGGGGGGGTCAAGGGATGCATTTTGGGTGGGAGCTGTCAAAGTAAGAGTGGCATCATTCATGTTGTGCACACGGATGCACTGGACCCCAAATTCAGTTTAGGAATGTGAGATTGAGGGGCCCCCGGCGCGTGACCCATGGCCAAAAAGTTTTGGTCCTTCCTGATGCTCGATGAGGCCCCAAAAATTAACCATTGAGAGGGGTAGCTTATTTTCTGTTTTATCATTTGTGTGCTGTAAACTAAAGCGAGTGGAATGATCACCATCACCACCAAGGAGAGGTCCACACTTCCAGTCACTTTATGGAACCAAGGTAAGAAAATAAACACACGCCGCATATCCACACGCAACGTGCCGCTGAGTCGCTCAACACTGAGTGGAGAACGGTTTGGCGAGTAAACAGCCCGCCAAGTCGACACTCTCATTTGCTGACCCCGACATCCCTCAAAAGACTTTTCCCGGCCTTTTAAAGTCACACACATTCAGTGACAGATAGGCACAGACATTAGAGTACTGTAGAATGTCAGGATGTACAAAAATACACTGAATGTACAAAAATAATACCTGTACCTCACATGCATATATTTTGATCTTGTATGAATGAAGCTTTAAAGTGCATATAAATGTTAAAATAAATATTTGGCCTCTACTACAAGGATGTCATCAACGCAAACCCTGGAAAAAAATGTAAGGTTATTGTTTTAGGTCATCTGAAGACTCTAAATTGTGTATAAACTTGTATTTGTGTCCAAACACAGGGAACCCCCATTTATTGATGCTTCGCAATTCAAGAATTTTTTTTAAACCAGCTGTTTTTGTAGTCTTTCTATGACCACTTTTAGATGCCACAAGATTGTGCCACAGTCCTGACCTAAAAGAAAAAGTGATTGGTGTCAAGGACAGATGATAGATCTTGACGGAGGGACAAACATCTTTGTATGTTAGTGAAGATGAAGTTTAGCTTGGGCTGTTAGTGGGAGGTATGTAGAGTCTTGGCTCCATGTGTATTGGTGTATTTTTCTGTATTTTTGTTGTTGTAATTAAATCATTTGTGTTGGTGCATTATAAATCTTATGGAATGCTAGTTTACGGTATATTTACAGTTACAGTACTCCTGTAAACAAGAATTTTAACAGGTCAGTAACTTACAGGTTTTCATTGTACAAATATGATGTACTGTCTGCCCTGCAATTTTCCAACGTCAGCTGGGATAGACTCCAGCTCACCCGCAAGCCGAACGAGGACAAGCACTATAAAAATGGGAGGGGTGGATTATGTTTGCCGGATAGAGAAATAATCAATGCAGGCTATCAAAAAAGATTCACAGTATCCTAATTTTGTGCATGGAGTTGGACGGGATCCCGGCGAGCGCCTATATTTATCCGCGACTTCACAGCGAGAGTGACTAATGGCGTTCCAGCCTCGCTCCTATCCATCCTAACTGGAAAAATCTCATTATGTGTGAAATTCAAATAAATGGAGATAAATCGTACGCGGCATGCTGGAGCGGGAGACAAAGGACAGGACGGAGAACTAATGAGATGTGTTTATGTGCAGCGTAGCTTGACCTGCTGACAGCGGCTAAATAAGTTACAGTCAGGCGGGGGGTTCTGCTGGTACCAATTAAAATCCCCGTCATTAGCAGGACGACTCAGGCGGCCCAGTGAAACGGCAACTTTGGTGCATACACGCTAATAAGCCCAGAATGACTCCAATACAGTCACTGGTCGCAACATTAGGTACGCAGACTAATGAGATCCAATTCAAGGTGATATCAAATTTCTGCCTTGATTGCCACTATCGACTGTTACTGTCCTACCGCATCTACGACACCTGCACTTTGTTTTACATTTGCAATTTAGTGCAAGATTTGGCCGAGATATGCGCAAGGAGATGATTTGAGCTGTAATGGGGGATGAAACAATTTGAAATGAAAATTATTCGACACAAACTATTGGTGCATTTCAAAGTGATAAAGCCAGAGGGTCTTTATTGTTAATTACGCGTGAATTGTTTTCACCAATTTGGATAGATGAAATCTGCGCCGGTTTTTCAGAGTATTACAGAGCATTGCATCTTATTTAATTATGACACACACATCCTCGGCAGTCAATGTATAAAAAATGCTTTTGTAAATATCGCCGTGTCGTATCATGGGTGGCCTCAGCAAGTCCCTCACACGATTTGTTTGGCACAGTTTTTACGCCGGATGCCCTTTCTGATGCAATCCGCTCGTTATTTATTTATTTTTAATCCGTTGCGCATGAAAATTTAATCTAACAGTATGATCCGTAAAGTGGTTGTCGCTTGCGGTGGAATAGAGCTGTACGACATCATGCTGGGAGCTGATTGTTTTCCATCCATTCATTTTGCATGGCACTTGACCTCGAGAGGGTCACAGGTCATCTTGAGCCAATCGCAGGGAAGATATCAAGACAAACAACAATCCACACTCGCATTCACATCTATGGAAAATTTTGAATCTACGACAGTGGCAGCTTGTCAAATGAAGGATGGCACGTCCCCATCACTGACGATGATTACAACATGCTTTTCTGCATGATGATTGGATGATCTGTCTGAGGGTGAATCTCTTTTTGATTGACAGCGAAATGAGCCAATCACCGATCTTATGGCCAAGGCATTCTTTTCATTTTTTGAAAAGGAACGGAGAGTAGAATTCACATATAAATAAACGGACACTTTTTATGATGTAGGCCGAAATTGAGCTTCCCCTGCTTGACAGACCAGCATCCGCCACTGATACAATGAAACCAAAGACCAAAATTTGCAAATGTAAATTTGGCAAGCTGTACAGAGACCAGGTGCGGAGACTGTTCACGTTGGTCAGTCCCTTAGCCAATCAGGATGCAGAACACAATTCACTGTTTAAAAAAAAAGCATTAAAAAAAACCGGTCTTATATATATATATATATATATATATTATATATTTTAAAAGGCCTAATACCTCTGCAAAGGCAGATTCTTGATCAAATTCCGGCATTGGATCTCAAAAGATTATGCAGATTTTCCAAACGAACTAGAAAGTCGGTGCGTGTAATAAATGAGAAAAGAGGGTAAAATAGACATGAAATAAGCATATAAATCCTCTTAAATGTGGACTAACCAGACACAGAAGTTGCTTTTTAACAACGTAAATCAAACCAATAATATCCATGTCTACAGGAAAACACCGTGTGTTTAGATTTATGAACTAGTCCATCATGTGCAGGAGGGCAAAGTCAACAACAGTATGTATCAGGCAGGAAATATCTTGACACCTAAGTGAGTCGAGAGTGCGGTCTAAGCTCTGACATCTGGAAATGTTAAGTCACCACGAAGCTGTTAAAAGGCGGGATGCACCGACTGCGGCCGAGCGCGAGCGAGTGCCATCTTAACCGCGGCTCCGTGCTAGCCTGTAATCCAGCTGGCCGCTGAAGCTGCTGCTGTTGGCCGCCCGTACAAGCCCAGGCCTCACTGTTTGTTTACGCAGCACACACAAGCCACCATTAAACATGGCCAGCCTGTCAAAAATAAAAAAGAGACTTTTCATGTTTGAGGACTGCAATTGTGGTTCTTGTGTGATGGGGTTTCCCCCCCGCACTGACCCCGCGCTTTCAGGTCGGCAAGCCGCATAACCCGGAGCCGCGGAGCCGGCCCGTTGGCTGAGCTGAGCGTGTTTTTGTGGAGGGTGCCTCATGCAGAGGTACTGCGGTTGCGTGCCATGACTCTGGCGGCCTCCGCATCATTATAACGGCTCCTCAGGCAAGCGAGCCAAAGATCCTTCATAAATGTGCACATCATTTCCCTCATAATGACCACGTTACCTTTCCTCATATTTCCCATGCTTAACCACCGGATAACGCAGAGCATTCAACTCGCTGAGCGCCACTGGAAAATCCCTCTAGCCACTATCACACAAATAGTTTTCAACAAACTGGAACATCTGAAAACGGGAATTGGGTCTTTCTATGTCTCGGGGGCATATTGGGCAAGACTTTTTTTGACAATTTGCACTGTCAGCTGCAACCTCCTGGATAATGTTCCATTTCAACCTTCATGACTATGTCCTCTTTTGTCTTCTCTTCTTCTGTTTGCCACCAACTGGGGGCCATATCATCGCCACGGAGAAGTTTCGGTACCCTGATATGAGCAGAATGTGTTCAGACAGTTTCACTTTTGATTAACATCTCTACATTGGTAATCTGAGAGAATTTTTAGCGGCTTTTTTGTTGGGTGATATGAGGCGCCATTTTCCAAGTTATACCTGCATAAATGACTGGTGGAATTGTGACGCTGTATTGAAGTAGAAATGTTTCAAATCAAGTATTATTCATGGGCTGGAATATTATTGCTGTCTTTCCATTTCTGCAATTTTAGTCAAGCCTTCGTTGGAAATAATCGGCGACGGGCTGAGTATTTGATTCCTTCAATGGGGATTTACCCGACTTAATCCTCCAATATCAGGTCAGGATTGAACCAGCTGTGTTATCGTTTAAAAAAAGGCAATATGTTTAATATTTATATCATGTAAAAACATAAAACTTTAAAATGAAACACACCACACAAAAAATATATAAGCAGATCACTAGACGTGTTTCGCTAGTCGGACTTGGTTGCAATAAGTTTTGCGCTAACCAACCAATCACAGGACTGGAAAATGCCGATGTCATCTAGGGCCAGGTTAAAGAATTTTAAATCTGATCAGTAAACAAACAGTCGCATTGCCATCTCTCCTGATTTCAAAGGCCATGTGCAGGTTAGCTTGACATGTCAACGTACACGGTAGCGGCTCAAATCTGATTGGATGAAAAATATATATACAGTGAAACTCCTCTACAACGAAATCATGTTTGCAGCAAGACATTTTTCACAACGGGGGGTTTCTCACTGTAGCAAATTTGAAACAGGAAAGTGGGAATGGTGTTAATGCATGAAGATTTTTTCACACTGGGGGTATTTTCACCCATGTAGATCTCGTTGTAGAGGAGTTTCACTGTATTTCAACATCCACATACACTAAAAGCAGCCCAGCCATGTCAAACACTACATTCTAAATAGAATAGACTGTTTGGAGTAAGGTACAGTGAAACTCCTCTCCAACGAAATCATGTTTGTAGCAAGACATTTTTCACAACGGGGAGTTTTTCACTGTAGCAAATTTGAAACAGGAAAGTGGGAATGGTGTTAATGCATGAAGATTTTTTCACACTGGGGGTATTTTCACCCATGTA
This sequence comes from Hippocampus abdominalis, assembly GCA_018466805.1. NCBI lineage: Eukaryota > Metazoa > Chordata > Actinopteri > Syngnathiformes > Syngnathidae > Hippocampus > Hippocampus abdominalis. Next base: position 22,388,531 of record CM031697.1, read on the forward strand.
GATTTCGTTGTAGAGGAGTTTCACTGTAATACAATTCCAGTGAACAAATATTCGAAGCTATGTTTTAAATACAGGGCCATGCTTCTGAAGGTGAACCTGTTGACTTGGTTTGAAAAAGGATCTGCTACAAATGCTACACGCCGTTTAAAATAGCTCCACCCTTTCTCTCACATCACAACAGCACAGGAGACAGTAGAAATTTGCTCTATAATTAACTTGCGACAGCCATCAATTAGTTTGACGATTCGGTCGCCTTTGGGCCGCTGTGGCCTTTTGATGTCATCACTTAGCCGTGCCTTGCTGTGACTCAACAACAGGACCCACGAGAGAAGCAGGAAAGTTGGCCGGCTCTCTGATAGGAGCAAATCAGTCGGCCGTGGGGTCTCTTATCTCATCTGCAGAAATGCAAGTTTGAGTTGGCCGGATTACATCAACAGCGCCTGAAGGGGACAGAGTCCAGCCACAGGGTCTCGGGGACCTGGATGACTAGCCTCATGTGACAAATAATTCAAGCCCCCTCTCCCAACGCCGTGTGAGTCCCTAAAGGAAGCCGAATTACAACTGCCAACTTTCATGCAGTCCAAACTGCTCGGCACCCCCCCCCCCCCCCCACAGCGTTTGTTTGCAGTGTCAGCTTCACGCTGAGAGCAGTGACAGTGATAACCGTGGTAGCATCGATCACTTTGCATAAACGTCTCCGTGGGTCGTGTTGAGCTATGTGTGCGTGAGGCGGGCGTGACCTCCCTGATCCGCGGACTGAATGAGACAGTGTGAGCTTGTTTTATTTATATATATTTTTTTACGCAAAGAAACATAAAAACACACTTCTCCTTTCTCCATGTGTTTACTGTATGTACATGGAAGTGAGAGGGGGCGGCCAACCCCCTCATTTCACTCATTTGACTTCTCCGCGCGCCTGTCATCCCACCCAGCGAGGGGAAGCGGTGAGGTTGGAGTGGTTGGCCAGACAGGGCCAGCTGTGTGACCACAGAGCTGTGAGTGTGTGGATGTGGTAGTGAGGGAGGGAGGGAGGGAGGGAGGCCTCCACGGTCCTTATTACAGACCCGACTACACACTGGGCCTCACAGACAGCCACTTACCACCAAGTAGCAGAAGGAACACAGCAGCCTTTGTAGCGTGGAAGCAGAGAGCGTGTACGCACAAGTACGGCTTATGGTCAAAATTATTGGAGCACCTGCCTATGACATTTTCGGGAAGTGAACATGCAAGAAAATATAATACTGCAGCTGTATTCGGCATACATTTGGTAAGCCCTTTGGAGTGTGTCCATGGGAATTTTGTGAGGTCAGAGGATGTTTGGCTCACGGCATTTATTTGATGGAATTTGCAGTCAAGGCCACTGAATATAGGCCAAAATGTCTCGTTAGAAATGCAAAATGACACTCTCAGGGAGTTTAGCCACGGCATTCACTACTTCATGAATTGGCGTGTGTCCTAATACTTTTGTCCATAGGATATATAGATTTGATCGCAGTCAAATTTGGATGACTTGTAATTTGCTGAGACATGAACAACTTCCATCGGACGAATAGTGAACATATGCGCCTCCCAGTTCTGAGATCAAATCATGCCCACATTCTAAAAAGGTTCATTTCAAACTCCCAACTGTCCATAGGTGTGAATGTGTCTAGCCCATAGTCAGCTAGGATCGGCGCCAGCTCACCCTAGACCCTCCTCAGCACAAGCTGTACAGAAAATGGATGGACAAAAAAAACAATCAAAAATCTGCCCCATAGGAAATAACGGATATTGCAATGAATCCATTACAGCGCCGGTGTCAAGGCCCAGGGGGCCGGTTTCAGCCCGCTGCATCACTTTATGTAGCCCACTAAAGCACAGGTGTCAAACTCAAGGCTCGGGGGCCAGATTTGGTCTGCCACATCATTTTATGTGGCCCGCGAAAGCAAAAATCAAACATGTCAACTTCCATGCTGCTTGCTAAAATCTCAACCAAAATTTAAAATTCTCATATGTAATAAATAAGAGAGCATTTTCTTGTCAACAAACCCCTCATTACATTAATTTAAACAACAGTTGAATAACCCATTATGATTGCCTTTTTTATTTTATTTGGTTTCAGTCATAACGGCCCTCCAAGGGAAACAGTAACTAAAATGTGGCCCACGACAAAAATGAGTTTGACCCCCCCACACTAAAGCAAATAAAGGGGCTCTACTTCGTGTTGCCCGCTCTTTTTATTTGGGCAGGAAAAAAAAAGTGGTCCTAAATTCTTACAGACTTTTTCACCAAATCCCTTCTGAGTCAAAGTTAAATAATTGTGGTGACTTAACCATTGATCTGGTTTCTACACTCATGAGAGCACTGTGAAAGACAACCGGAATGGTCAAAAAATGAGTTTGACGCTCCTGCCGTAAAGAGTTCAACTATCATAGAACCTTGATTGACACTACAGACAGTTTTTTTTTAAACCTCAACCAAGTGGTTTTGTTCATATTTTCATCATGAGGCAACAAGAGTGAAATTATTGCTTCAGTTGTATTTTTGGCTACACTCTTAAGACAGTCGGGTTAAAAGTAACCCAAGTTGGATGAAAGGGTTGCGAGCCAATGCTGGGCTATTTATACCCAGCAGCATGTTGGGTCAACCTATTTGAAACTGATCAACTTGATTGTTTTTAGAAAATAATCATGAACTGAGAATTTTATGGCTGCAAAGGGGTTCTTCGTTTCGTTTTGGATCACTTTTAAAACCTCGATATCAAGTGCTTAACTCCAACTCGGAAGAATCAGCCGCCGCTGTTGCATTAAAACCAGATTAAGTCACACAGACGACAAACAAACACGATAAAGACGTTGAGGCCTCTTGACAGTTTTGGTGGGAATGATTTGCGGCAATGCTTGCTGTCAACTCGCATCAGCTGAGCGGGACCGCAGCGTCAGCCAGATCACAGCACAGAGCGTCTCAGAGTGATGATGTCACTGTTTTGCCCCGAACCCCAGGGCGGTGATTTATGAGCTAATCTGGGTCTGTCTCCACAGATTCCAGCGCTTTGGCTCCCGGGGGAGCCACTAATGGGACAGTAGGACGGATCCATCACGCGACAACAGAAGCCCCTCGGCTCCCGGGTCCTGACATCCATCTCCATGATCACGTGGCACCATAAGAAAGCAACTTTGACTTCACTTGGCGGTACCCTTGCAGAGGCGGCGCACAAACGCGCGGAGACAACACGCTTGGAACCTTGGCTATTTGCAATTTGTCGCGCTGCCCAAGAAAGATAATTGCGGCAACCTCCCACTATGCAAACTGAATGGTAATCAGCTACTGCCACTCTTCCAAACACCCGTGCACGCTTACATTGTTAGCAATTTCTATTGGAGGACACAAACTGACCTATATTCTGGCGAAGCAATTTGTCCCACCAAAATAAAACTAATAGGTGATAAGATGAATGGATAGGAGTTGGCTTGGCCGGCTCGCACTGTGCCCCGAGGCACTAAATCACCACATTATTAGTTTTATGAGCCAGGCCCATGAGAGAATAATTGCTAATGTTCCCAGAGTAACCAGGGAAATAAAGGTAATGGAGCAATTTATAAATTCTGATTGGTATACATGGAGAACTTCCAGCCCATCTCCTTTGTTATTTTACTGCTCTCGATAAAATACGCCCCAAGCCACGCAAAAGCCGGGCCCAGCTTGAAGAAATCAATACAATCAGAGAAACACGAGTGCTGCTTCTGCTCCTTTGTTATTTTTAGTGCCCCCCCGACTTGCAGTTATGAATCAAAATCGGCGGAAAACGGAGCAAACTCAGACGGCAGTCAGCGGAGAACGAATCTCCGCTAAAGCAGAGTAATTCTAATTTGGTATGAGATCAGCATAAAACTGTAAATAGGAACAAACAGGCATGAATGCATAAACAACATTCTTGAAGCCATCAAAACAAAACATTATTATCTTCTATCTCAAACGTATATATGAGTCTTGTATGGTTACTGTGAACTTACAGCTCACTTCCCAACATGCAGCCATTTGGCCAAGCTGGACACAGCTTCAAAAAAGCAGTTTCAAGCTGATCAATGTCACTCCAATGTCAAAGTAATCATAAAACAAAGAGAATTACTCATTCAGTATTTAAAACAACTTCATACCTTTGCCTTTACATCCACTAGCTTGATGCTAACACATAACAGGAAACACAATAGAGAAGCTAACAAATAGCATTGATCTAGACGTGGTATAACGCTTTAAGGAATGGATTATTTGAACAGCATCGATGAAACAGCACACGTAGAAAGACAATGTAACAATACCTAAGGGCATATATTTGATATGACAATGATGATTAGTACTTCAGACTGCTGAATAACATACCTTAGTTGTCATTAGATTGCGCGGGTGTACCTACAGTATATCATAAACCGTCACAATTGTAGCTCATAGTTGTGCTTCTTAATATACCGCATTATGGCAAATTTGGTGGTGATGCCCACATGCGTTGCTAATAGCACTTTGGGTTATATCTCTCCTGTAAAATGAATTCCTGGATCAAGAACACATTCCAGATAATCTTCAACATGTATTGCAGTTTCTTGGTTTACCATCTAATAGTGCAAAGTCACTCAAGTACAGTCAAACCTCGGTTTTCGTACTTAATCCGTTCCATAAGACTGTTCGGAAACCGAATTGTTCGGTAACCGAAACCATGTTTCCCATTGGAATCAATGTAAAATGTTTTAATCCGTTCCAAGTCAAGAAAACAACTTTTTTAAACCACTTTTTTTTTTTTTTTACAATTTCACACCATAAACTGTACAAATGTAATAGGAGAGCAGGTAATATGTAAAATACTGTACAAACAAACTGTAATGTACTTTATTTTCACCAATTTTAACATTAACATAGTAACATAAAAATTGAAGGAAGATCTCTCTCTCTCTCTCTCTCTCTCTCTCTCTCTCTCTCTCTCTCTCTCTCTCTATCTGTCGTGGGGCGTGCGCCTATCCCAGCTGGCATCAGGCAGTAGGCGGGGCATTTCGGCATCCCGAACTCCTTCGCCAACACAGACACACGCACACCTGACTCATATTTTGCGATGAAATCTTTCTTAAATTCTATAGTTTTGCGCACTATTTTCCTCTTTTCTTCACCAGGTTCACCACTTCCACTTGCTTTCTTTGGTGCCATGATTAGGGGCTGATACACGATGCAAAAATAACATAGTCCAATATTACGTAGTTCTCACTAAACACGTCTGTTTAAAAAAAAAAAAAAATCTTAATTGAACAATACAAACTCGTCTGCTCACAATGGACGCTACAAGAGGAAGCTGTTTCTGTATGATTATTGCATAATAATGAGACACCGTACACCAGAGTGTTCATTATGTGCCGCTGCATTGAAAAATGCCGGCCGTAAACAAACGCACGCACTTCCCCCGTGCTGCTAGGGCAAACCATTCTGAAAAGAGGCGGATTTCACTCCCCCTAACTGAAGCGTCTCACCAAACACGTCTGCTTTTTTTTAATTGAACAATACAAACTCGTCTGCTCACAATGGACGCTACACTAAGAAGCGTTTCACCAAACACGTCTGCTTTTTAAAAAAAATATATGGAACAATACAAAAACGGCTGCTCACAATGGTCGCTTCCTGTGTAGCGACGCTACGCAAGGGAGCGCCGCTACACAAGGAAGCGCGGCTACACGAGGTAGCGTCACTTCACTCCTCTCGGCTTCGCTACCTCCTCGTGTAGCGTCGCTACACGAGGAAGCGAAGCCGAGAGGAGTGAAGTGACGCATTCAAGTGCGCTCAGAGAACCGGAATTTGTTCGTCATCCGAGGCATAAAAAACTCAAAATTTTAGTTCGAAAACCGAATTGTACGAGAACCGAGACGTTCTCAAACCGAGGTTTGACTGTATATTGGAATTCCCTTGAGGTCAGAATTTTTTCCATCGATTTTCCACAATCCAGACTGGAATGATTGTCATACTATCAACCGATGCTCACCGTACAAATGTTTCTGTGACCGGAAAGTCGTACAAAAATGTCTGACATGGCTGCTCAGTGCAATGTGGCCAACTGGGCAACATGTCCCTAGTAAAATTAACAGAAGATCAAAATGTATGCAACAAAAAAAAAAAAAAAAGAATAAAAAGTATTGATAATGAAATATAAATATTTATTTATCTATCTTTAGATGAGCATGATAAAAAATATATAGTCATTACTTTGGAGATGTAAATGATTACAGTTATGAGTTAACCTCTTGAAAATGTAATAGTAGAATTATCTATTTCTATTATTGTCCAAAGTAATTTCCTAATTACGTTTTGATGACTTTAAAAAAAAATCGTTTTGTAAAGCTCTCACCCGTTAAAATGCTCACCTCTTTTCTGGGTTTGGTTGTGTAACGTTCGCAAGTTGAGATCTCAGGCACTGTGACGGCATTTTCAGACAACAGCAAGTGGCAAAATGGCCGCGCCCTAAAATGAATAAAAACAGGTAGATTTTGCTCCTTAATTCATCCATCCATCCATCCATTTTCCGAACCGCTTAATCCTCACTAGGGTCGCGGGGGGTGCTGGAGCCTATCCCAGCTGTCTCCGGGCAGTAGGCGGGGGACACCCTGAATTGGTTGCCAGCCAATCGCAGGGCACACAGAGACGAACAACCATCCACACTCACACTCACACCTAGGGACAATTTAGAGTGCCCAACGAGCCTGCCATGCATCCGGAGCACCCGGAGAAAACCCACGCAAGCCCGGGGAGAACATGCAAACTCCACACAGGGAGGCCGGAGCTGGGATCGAACCCGGTACCTCTGCACTGTGAAGCCGACGTGCTAACCACTGGACTACCGGGCCGCCTCCTTAATTCATGTTCCACAAATAAATTGTTAATCACAATGTCTTGGACGGGTGGTGGTGCAAAGAATGCATTATTGTAAAGAAAATTGTTGACTCAACTTCTCTTTGAACCCTTTCAGGCACCCTGTAACCTGATAACATGATAGGCTGTCCACTGTAGTAATCGCTGTCCCTGAAAGGGTTAATGAAGAGTTAAGCTGTTTCTTTCATCTCATTTGTGAGATTTTCTGACGCATTTCCAGTCTGGGGCAATAAAAGATACTGTCGGATCAATACAGTCCAGATTACAGCCCCGCCTGGCCTCTCACCCACAGTCACCGGAGAAGACTCGAGAAGATGGATAGACGGAGTTGGAGCAAGATCCTGGATTGGACTGTGTTTGTGTTCCTCCGTGTTTATGTAATTCGTTACAGGCAGCCAAATTCACGACCTTGGATAGAAAGTAACAATCTGAGTCTGTCACACGGATGATTCACTCCCAGAATACATGACGAGGAGTTTTCCAATTAGAGCTGTTGTTGGAAAAGGCTGCCGGCAGGTGTTCTTCTCGGGAACGACAACCCGCCTCCATCACTCATCCTGCTGCGGTTTCCACATGACTTTCCATCACACGCACACCCACATGCCTAATTTCCACCTCCTCCCAGGTCTCCGGGGTTGGAATTGCAAGCTGCACCGTGTCCAAACATAGTCTGAAATGTTGTGCAGATGTAGACCCTTCTCATGTGGTTCATGAAAGTAGAGATTTATCTGGTCGAAGAGGCTCACTTTGCGCCTCAATACCGGAGTCGCCGTGGGTGGTCGCGGCTTCCCCTTGTCTCAATTTGGAAGGCGAGGCCGGCGTAAACATCACATAGCCGGCGAGCATCTACTGCTGTTGTCATGTTCTGCGGAAAGTGCTTCATTACCTCTTCATGCAATCCCGTTGTTGTAAGCGGACATGTGCGGCCGCGTCTGCTACGCCGCTGTGTTCAATTACAAAATGAAGTCAAGGTGATGGCAGGAAACAGGAAAAAAAAAGCATGCATCTGTCATACATTTGCTTCATTGCCAAGCAGAACTGATGCCTGGCCTGACCGCACACACACAAGCACACACACAAACACACACACACACACACACACACACACAGATAACTTGACCTTTCGACAGCAGCTTTTTGTGCGAAGTGAACATCATCTCATACTTTCCCCTCACTTCTCTCTTTTTTGGGGGGGGGAAGGTTGAAACTGCACGAGCTTCCACTTCCTTCTTTCGTTTGCATCACAACTCTTTGATGTGCATGTGTTTACAGTAGCTGTCTTACGTGGAACTATGGAAAGTGCATTTATTTGATATGCTACTAGCAAATGTAATTAGTATGACTTGGGCTCAATGTCTTTTCCACTACTGTTTGACATTTTTGTGCACACGACGCTGTAAAAAAAAAACACACAACTTCCATTTTTGGGGGCTATAACAGTCATTTAAGTTGGAGCAATAATGTTTGTTAGCGCCACAAAGCAAGCAAGTTGTTTGCTCCAAGACAATTTGCTGAGTTTATCTTTCAGTTGAGGGAAGATACAAGGGACAGTTAGTTCTGTCGACTCTTATTTCTTTGTTGAAAATGTGTGAAAACCAATTTTAACCTGAGCCAAATGTTGGGGAAAATTTGGAGTTCACTCGTTTTTTTATGGTTGTTTATTTGTTTTTTTTTTTTACAGCACAGAAAAAAAGCGTACAAGTTCTTTTAGTGTTATAAAATCATACTGTGTGTGTGTGTGTGTGTGTGTGTGCACACGCGCACACACACATATAATATGAGCATTTCCGCCTTATCCGCAGGTGGTTGGTCTTTCACCCAAAAAAAAAAAGGAAAAAAAAACCCCAGTGCATGTCCTCACTTAGTCATGGCCCGGAGGGAGGCTGTTTTCGGGTTCATCGTTGCCTCACATTTCCTGTTATGAAAGCGCGTAAAAGAAAGTGCTTCACAAAGCCGAGCGCGGCATTTCCAATCCCTTTTTACGCTGACTGCGGTGCATCATTTCAAGGGAATCTTTGTTTAAAAGCGCCGGCGCTAGCAAGCCAGAGTGTCAGTACAATTGCACACACGACCCAGAGGAAGCCCTGACAGCAGGAAGAAGCGAGCTGAGACAAGAAAATTGATTTTCCAACTGATAGATTCCAGGCCGGATCTTGCGCTGATCTAAAGAGAAAGGAGCGGTAATGGCGTGTTCTCTGATCCCACAAGTCCTATACGATGCGGTTAGGTTTTATCCCAATGCAACAAGGCCCTGTAATAAATCTTGTCTTTACTCCCCAGCAGCTTGCCAGCAGCTGGGAATCGTCAAGGGAAGCCACCCCAAGCAAAATGTTATTCCAGCTTGTTAGTGTTTGAAGTCGCAGCGAGGCGGCCTGCAGAAGCCGCCGCCTGCGGTTTATGGCTTGTGGGCTCGCTCCAGAGAGATGCAGTCTCACTTTGCGAGTCAGGATGTCTCCGCGCCGTTCAAGCCGCAACTGCTGCTGTGAGATAACACGTCGAGAAGAAAGGACTTCACAGCAGACATGTGCGCTTGGCTCACTGACTATACACGATGTGTGTGTGTGTGTGTGTGTGTGTGTGTGTGTGTGTGTGTGTGTGTGTGTGTGTGTTTGTATCCATGTTTTCACGCATCCGCCTACTCAAGCAGCACTGCTAACTACTACCGCTTCCCCTTTTATTTGCACGGCACGTGTGGATAAAACATTCTTCCTCCTCGTTCTCTTACATGAATTACGCGGCCCCGACAAAGAGACTGTAGTGTAAATTATTGTTTGGTGTTCAACAACAAGGCAGAAAATCTACTTCAATGTCATGCTTTCAATTAATGTCTTGAGAAACTTGGCTCAGATTTCCAGCTCAGATTTCCAGCGAAAAGATTGTCAGTCAACCCCCCGACGACAAGTAACTGACCGCATTGTGGCTAACCATCATATAATAATAATAAGAATACATTTTATTTATGTTTAAATTGAGCTCTTGAAAACACTTTGTGTGCTTTACATGTTATAAAAACATCATTTAAGCACTTCAAGAAAGGGAGTAGCGAGATATTTGACGTCAGCGTTGGACAAAATGCTAGAATTGTAACTGCACCACGGAATGACAGAATGCTACCGTACATTTGATTGACTCTAATTTGGTTAAGATGTTTTATGACACGCCTCCTGAAGTTGACTGTCAAACTAAACATCAAAGAGAAATTTAAGTGTTCTATATTTAAAACAACCACGCAAATTTGCCTTCCACTAGCTTAATGCTAACACACTATGCAAAATGCTGTTGACTGGCTAATGAATATCATCAATAGCTACGGTGTGATTGCAATCCAAGCGATGGATATTTGAATGCAAATAGTGCATCGACACAAGTACACAAATAATGTCATGATACTCATAGGCATATTTTCTTTATCTTCTGCTAAAAACAACTAATATTGTTGCAGTTCACTGAGTCTCTTATAGTAGTTGTGAAATTTTTTTGTTTTTGTTTTCGTGACTGAATTATAGCGCCCCCGGTGACAAAGTCACACAAACCAAGAGGAGTCACAACTGTTTAATTCATTCCATTCTGTTTGATTGTGTTGTTGCTCTGTTTTCAAAAGCAAATACAGAGGGCTATTTTCTCTATTAAAAACATATTATGAACATTTCTATTGGGCTTTTTGAAGAGGCTGAAATGGATTTTAAACATTTATCGATAGATGGACAGGTAGCTAGAGCGATAGATAGGTCAAACGTAATTATGGAACTTTGTCATATTTTATTCAACATGAGGCTAGGTAGACATATAAAGTTTGGTGATGAGGTCGCAGAGGCTACGTGATGTTCCATCTGAGTCTATGGTGGTTCTCTCGATACAGTAGTGCATTTCTCTCTCCTCCCCCACATACACTCACGTACAGAATGACACAAGGTCAGTGGTGGTGGATATGCTTGTCCCAGGGGGGTGGCGAGGGGACAGCCTATTGATCAGGAGCACTATTATCAGAGCTGAGGCTGTTTGTCATACTGTCTGCTCTCAGCGGGGGGCTGTCGTCTCTAATGGGCCGTGGAGGGCGCTCTCCTGCACCCGTCCTTGTCGCCCCCCAACACCTTAAACACCATCGATCCCCTGGCCTCCCGTCCTTGTCCTGTGGGTGCCCCAACCCTCTGCCTCTCCCCACCGGCGCATGCTGTCATCGCTGAAAGATGTTCCTCATCGGTGTAACACTTCCGAGGAGCCCCTGTCACCTTGGTAACGACCAATTGGAAACAGAGTGCATTGTCGAACTGAGAAACCAGCACCATACTCTTTACCACGGTGCAGTTTGACATCATTTTGCTTCTAGATAATAGTTACAAATCATCTTTCCCCATTGAAATGAATAGAAATGCCACTAATCTGTTCCAGCCTCCCCAAAATAACCGATAAAAACACAATCATTTGTTTTTCATGAGGGAAATAGCACTCGACAACATTGTACTAGATACAAATATGTATTACTAGATTACTTCTGGTGTGTGCAACTGGAGGCAAATGAGTTTCCCTCAACTACTTTATGTGACCCAGTAAGCTGCTCTATGAGATATTTACGCTGACTGCGGTGTCTACATGTGCTGTTCAAACGGCTTAGAGCATTAGAACACCGCCATGTAAATGCGACACATTATTCCACCTATGCCTTTTCTCCTTATGTGTTACTAACATGCTATGCTCCCTGTAACGCCTTCAATGCAAGATTACAGTATGATCTTGCATTTAATACAAAATGTGTAGGTCTCTTTACTTTATGCGTTGTTGACAGTAAATGTCATAGGGATTGGCATTACACAGCCTTTGAAGTCTCTGCTTAGAAGAATTGTTGCTGCTTGTTGTGAAAGTGAGTTGATTTATGTTCACTGTCACCATACTCTTCAACTCTTGAGAAAAAAGAGGAGTTAAGATGTATATCGCCATTCCGACTGGCAAATTAAACATCAAACCAGGAGAATTACACTTTGTGTATTTGAAACAACTACACAGCTTTGCCACGGGAAAAGTTCGCTAAGCTTAATGCTAACAAACAATGCAGAGCGCTATTGAAGTGCTCACGGTTAGCATCTGAGTGGCGATGTTATAACCCTGTAAGTGACAGATGTTATCGGTCGACTTCATGTTTCTTGCTAAAATACTACATTTGCAAATTGTAGACAAAATGGTTGCTGGCGATGCCCCCCTCAAGTGAATGCCCGGCCGGGCTTTCCGCCATATGTAAAGCCTTGACTCGGCTCATCGCTGACCTCAACGTGCACTCTCATGAGATGAGATACAAGAGTGTCCGACGCCACTCTGGGGCCGCGACGGTCAATAGCGGATGAAATGCCGAGCAGGCCTATTAAAAAGAAGCAGTGTATGTCAGGGCTATAAACAAGCCGGAGCGCGCTGCTTATTGAGAGGTCGCGCCGCGCTCGCTGGTGTGCGGCCGGCGGGGAAACAAAGTGATGAGGATTTAATGATATCCAGCTTTGAGGCTATTGATAGCAGAGTCAATGGGCTGCACCGTGGGCGTCTCTGTGATACACGGCAGATTAGCGGCTCTGTGCCACATGAAAACGTCAGCGATCAATAGGACACAGGGGAGAATCAATAGCGGTCTGACGACTACTGTGGCTTTTATTTGGTGGATGGCCCCCGCTGTCAGCGTGCTATTAACTGCGCCCATAAAGCATGCACGGCAGCTGTGTCGCACACCCCCTCCTGCAGGCCCGATCATAATGAATATGAATGCTCTGTTCGCTCTCTCATTACACAGCTTTCCACCTCGGCAAGCTTGTCTTGTGTGGAATGTGAATGACACCTTTATTGGGCTGAAAAGCAAAAAGCCTCACAGGTGAGAGGAAAATATTCCACGTTTCCTTACGCGGAATGCTTTGAAGCGAGAGGAGTGGGAGGAAGAAGAGATTTAATTGCAGCGTGCTTGGAATCGACGGAATATTCAAACGCGCCCCCCCCCCCCCCCCAAATAGCATAATCACAATTACCTGGCTTGTCACGCTTCATTATAGTCCAGAGATCTTAGATTAATTAGCAATATTGTGCACACTGAGTGAGAGAATTGGACAGTAATTACATTAACCTCCCGATCACACCTCGTCTTTTACAAGACAAGTCTGAGCAATAAAAAGATTGCCGCTGCATACATGATTGCACTTATCCTTGACAGTGTCTGCCTTCCAAATTGATCCAATTAGCCATTCGGGGCTAATTTAATTACTCACTCTCCCTAGCTTTCTGTCCTTGCTGCCGTAATAATCATAATGCCCAAGATGGTTATCAGTGGGACATGCGTGAAGACAGCATATTTAATCTGATATGAGAAAACATAAATGAGGCGTCGTCCATAAGTGACACACAAATATCATCCTGACAAAACCTTGCGAGTATTCCCTATCTGAGAAAGTCAAGAATATTCCTCTGCTATATTGCACTGCAGTTCCATATTTGCAGATTCTTCAGCCATGTATGTATTTTTACAGTACACGGGCACATCTAAATTTAGAGGTGAGTGTCGTACTACATTGTGCTGCAACTTGCCAGGCAGCATTACGATCCACTACAAGAGATGCAAGGCAATTAAGAGCAACCACAAGAGGCGGAGAAGGTCCCCAACCTTCAACTGAGCTCCACTTCCCACACCATGGGGACTACATTCCTGTGGGTCATGGTGTATGCTCTGTTTGTACTTTGTATGTGTTGCTGCTTTGTGCATGTTAAAAGTAGTAGTTGTTGTTTAATGCTTATTTTAGATTACCCATCTAAGGTGTTTCGCATTATGCATTAGACTCAAGCTATTTTCACGATGGTATGGTTTAGTACAGGGGTCGGCAACCCAAAATGTTGAAAGAGCCATATAGGACAGAAAAAAACAAAACACAAATATGTCCATCCATCCATTTTCCGAACCGCTTGATCCTCACTAGGGTCGCGGGGGGTGCTGGAGCCTATCCCAGCTGTCTTCGGGCAGTAGGCGGGGGACACCCTGAATCAGTTGCCAGCCAATCGCAGGGCACACAGAGACGAACAACCAATCACGCCCACACTCACACCTAGGGACAATTTGGAGTGTCCAATCAGCCTGCCATGCATGTTTTTGGAATGTGGGACGAAACCGGAGCACCCGGAGAAAACCCACGCAGGCCCGGGGAGAACATTCAAACTCCACACAGGGAGCCCGGAGCTGGAATCGAACCCTGCACTGGACTACCGGGCCGCACACAAATATGTGTGGAGCCGCAAAAAAATAAAAGCCTTCTATAAAACTAACAATGAAGGAAACACATGCTGTATGTATGTAGGAGACTGGACTGGCTCAGAATTGTTTGTTATTCATTCCTTTGTTGTGTGTTCGCAAACACCCCCCATATAATTTATTTTGTAATTTTCTCGCTTGGTTTTTTGTTTTGGTGCATTATTTTCACTTTTCTCAGTGTCAGTGAAGTGATCACTAATTTCCGCTTTTCGGAAGCTGTCTTTGAACGCCTCTCGAGTCGAATGAGAAGAGAGAAGGCACGGAGTCAGACGCAGATGTGTCTGTGTTTGTCGAGACTGTTAAAAGCATAAATAAAGTGTCCGTTTAAAAAACAACAACACCACAGCTCTCCTTTTTCGGAGCTGACACATGTATCTATATCGATTTGAGCTATGTTAGCCTACGATCAAAATCTTTTATCCATTTTCAAACATTTTTTATAAAGCTCCAGGGAGCCACTAGATGTCACCAAAGAGCCGCATGCGGCTCTGGAGCCGCGTGTTGCCGACCCCCAGTTTAGTTGAACATTTTGGTGTTCCAATTTATAATGTTTTTTAAAATTCAAGCACTCAACTGTAAGGACATCTTTTTTTTTTTAAAGTGTGTTCTAATCATTTGAAACGTCTTATGTCTCTGTGAATACAGATATTCACCGATTACAGGTGGGGCAAGAACGCCCCCCCCCCCCCCCAACACACACACACACACACACAGACACCCCAAAAAGGAAATGGTTGGCTCTAAAAAGTTTCATTTCAAAGGCGTGAGCTCACTCCCATGGAAGAACATCCCCAGGTGATGAACACGCACGGTGCAGCCCTGCAGTTGCTATTAGTCCAAACAGTCCTCGTGCACACACAAGTAATCTCACGCGTTTGGTTGTGAGCACAGCAGCAGACGAGGCGGGCGCGAAGCAATCTCGCTCACTTTAAGGGATAATAAAGGTTGGAGAGGTGGGAGAAGGAAGCCGACGTGCCGGCAGACACATTTATAATTGGCACGCTGCAAGAGAATGAGAATGAACTTCAGGACTGGCTCATCTTTGTCGCTGTTGAGATGAAACTTGGCTCACAAATGGAGGCCGAAAGCTCATTAAAATGACAGCGGCTGCCAGTTTGGGTGCTCGACTATCTGCGGAATGAATTGAAATGGCATGCGGTGGTCATGATGAAAAATATCAGAGAAAGCAGAAAAACACGCTGGACTGAAATATGAAAAGGAAATACTTATAGATGTGTAGTTCGGTGCTGTGCAAGAATTTAGTAATGTATGAGATAGAAACTCTCAAATCAAACGCAACCGAGGTTACACAATTCAGTGTTGGACTTTTCGATTGTCGCCCAAAACTTTGCACTTTGAAGTTGAGGTATCAGCACACTGAGACCTCAGCACAGCGATCTACAAGGGGCGAAGTCTCGACTGTAATGCTGACTTTAGTGTTATGTTTTGCATAAATTAGTGATGGACTTGAACGCGGCGTAAGAACATGGCGTCAACCCAGAAAAAGAGGACACACCAAGTTACTGTCATACTCAACTTGTTTTCTTTTGATTGGTCTATATTTAAAGCCCGAAAAGTTTTCGATACAAATATTTGGTGCTCGACTATGGAGCAGTGAGACTTATGTCATATCAGGTCTCATCAACAAAATTCAGGTTTTGTCAAACCCCTTTTCATGACAAACAGATCCCTGCAGATGGCGGTGTTGCATCAGCACCGTTTTTGAGTAAAAGATAAAGACTATTGGGTGGCGTTTGGCTTTTGTTGTGCCTTAGAGGTTCCATTATACTTATAGTATGACAAAATAGCATCATGACGGAAAGTAGTGTCTCTCCAGCAACACTACCGTGTTTTTAGCGTACATGCGTCAACAGTGGGTGTTGAACCTGTGGTAGCTTGAGCCAGAGTGTCGGAGCGATTATGAATGAAACGAAAATACGCTTCTCGTCTCTGTGGATTGAATCTGGCTACATTCAGGCCAAGTTTGATCGCTAATGAGCTGCAACAGAACCACACACATGGTGTTGACAACGGCCTGGGGGAGCGGGCAGGTTTGCCCCACCGCCCACCCCCAAGATCCCCTAGCCCCCACCCCCACTCACAGCCTTTGCTCCTTTGGGGGCTTTCCTCAAAGTCTCTGTTTGGATCTGACTTGCTCGTGAAGTGAGCAAACAAACAGAGCTTTAATCAGGGAATTGTTTGGCGTGGTGGTGGTGGTGTGGAGGGACGGGGGTTCTTTTAGGCCTGTGATTATAACACCAGATCAATGAGGACTCCTGCTCAGAAGTGTGTAGGCAATAAAACGCAGGCTTTACATCAAATATTCATCGCCAGCTCTCCCAGAGGATCCGGCATCACAGACAAGCGCTGTCTTTTGTTCTATACGCAGCAGATGGAAAACAAAAACAGCAAGCAAACTACTCCCTGTAAGGACGAGCTGCTCCAAATTGGGCCTTATGTAAGAAAAGTTACAAACTGCGGTAATTATCTACAAAGTGTTTCTTTATGTTCGGAGGAAACATAGGGCCATTCAACAGTGCCAAACACCTCCCAAGGGATGCTGCAAAGATGATGTCATTTGTTTTTTCGTCCCCCATAGTTTTCTGTCTGCTGGCAGCGGGACTCAAGTTTTAAATATAAAGAAATTAATTATAGCCTGTAATCATAAATACATGATGGTAGACACTCCACCTGATATATTCAAGATGCTTTCATGTAGTTCATGGAACCAAACATGAATGTTTGGGGAACTTGAAAGGAGGGCTGTGAACTATGAATCCAATTCAAATCGACATCGCAAGCTAGTAGAACGCAATTGCCAAATTGCAACGGGTGCAATTTTGGGGGGAAAAAATACTGAGAAAGGCAGCAATGAAAATCCATCCATCCATCCATTTTCCGAACCGCTTCATCCTCACTAGGGTCGCGGGGGGTGCCGGAGCCTATCCCAGCCGTCTTCGGGCAGTAGGCGGGGGACACCCTGAATTGGTTGCCAGCCAATCGCAGGGCACACAGAGACGAACAACCATCCACGCTCACACTCATACCTAGGGACAATTTAGAGTGCCCAACGAGCCTGCCATGCATTTTTACATCAAACTCCACACAGGGAGGCCGGAGCTGGGATCGAACCCGGTACCTCTGCACTAAGCCGACGTTTTCAAATGAAAATAAGACATTAAAAAAATAATATATATTGAGAATATTTTTTACATCATTTTGTATTTTCAAATGTCAATCATCATATTTCACATTCATCTGTAGCCATTTCTCAGAGGCCGCGCGTGGCATGTAACCACAGCCACAGGGTCATGTTACGACGGCGTGACGTCACGGCCGTAAAGTGGGCGGTTGCCGAAGTGTTAAGATAAAGAGGTGACTACTGAGAATAAACGGCAGTGAGCACCGAGTCAGTCTCCACGCGTCTTATTGAACATAACACAGAGCTTGAACTTTTTTTCCGTTTTAACATCCCAAGATTCACCCCAGTCTGCCCTGCGATGATTTGTCATGACAAAGTGTTTAGTCTACACTTCAGGACTCCCGCTAGAGAGCTGAAGCGTGACTCAAGTGTTTTAAGATGCAACATGATGATGAATAATGAATGTATAAACCACCAAAGTGCGCAGCCTCATTCCTCTAAAATTCACTCGCATGATGTACGTAATGCTGTGTAATCAGTGCAAATTCCAAATTGTTTCTTTTTTTTTTTTTTTAAAGATGATAACATGACTCAGTAGCAAAATGAAGCAAACATTGTTTTCAAGACAGCTTGTAAGTCCCCACAGCACTCAAAATGACTGAAAATTGGCAAAGTGTATAAACTTCCAGTTGATCTTTCAATTGCCACTTGTAGTATACAGTAGTTGTGTTGACATAGACAGTATTGAACAAAAGATGTCTGTTGTAGTCCCAACCCCTACCTGCCAGAGGATAGACAAAGAAGAAAGAGAAGTAGAAGAAGAAAAGAAAAACACAGACGAAGCTGGGCTAACTTTTAGCTAATTTGGTAACTACACCGCAGTGGCAAATTCACACAAACACTCAACACGCATGAGTCTGATTTACAGTTGAAAATATTGAACAGGCTTTACAGTTACTGTTTTTCAACCAGATTGGTCAGGGTAAAAAAAAAAAACAATCATTCTTAACACTCCCCACACCACAGGATAATGGCTCAGGGTATTTTCAGAGACATCCAATAATAATCTTCAGCGCAAACAAAATGCTAACATTTGCCAGTACAGTATTGGATGAATTGAATGTATGCGGGTACCTGCCTTGACGAGGCAAGCATGGCGTTTTAAGCATATTATAGCACTTTACTTTTACTTCTCTCCTACCTCCTATATTACATAACCAATTTTTTTCCCAATGATTTTATGATACAAATTTACATCCTTGAATGTGAAATTTTATTTGGAATCGGCTACATAAATTTTGTGTTGCACACTACACAAAACGTTTTTTGAGCACAAGGGATGGAGTTGGTACCCCCAGCGGCTCCTTTTGTCTGGTTGAGAGGGAAGAAATTTCATCTGCGCATTTGACAATAAAGTTTGACAGTACTTGACTTGGTTCCCTTGCTCAAGGACACCTCAGCAATGGCCAGAAAGCAGACTAGCATCTCTCCAATAACTGGTTGCCATTTTCATATTTTGCCTACTTGACCTGTTAGCCCCATTTCCATATTCCAAAGTCCTGACAGATGAATGAATGCCGTCGCGCGTAAGCGATACAGCTTTTCGGCTTTTCGAGCAACTTTCGCGTGGTTTCATTGGTTCCGCCTGCCCTCAGAGGTAGTCAGCCAGGGATGGCAATTATTCAACTATTATTTATCATTCAAATCCACAGCAAAGCAAATGCATTCTGGTGGATGACAAAGTCTAACGTGAAAAGTTCACTGGGTCACAATTTAATTGCGTCGTTAGCCGGAGAAGCAGAGGGTCTTGGAGCAATTAGTGTCAGTTTTTTTAACACGTAAGAAGTAGCGAGTCCTCAGCTTGTGGGAATGCAAACCACTTTCATACTTTTTTTTCAGATTTCACTGTATTTACTTGAAAGTCAATACAACAAGTGACATAATTATCTGTCTAATTAAGCCGCCGGAACACCAGCGCAATGCCGGAGCACCTCAGAAACACTGAGCGCGTCGTTCATTAGCATGTGCCAGAAGCTTATTAATCATCTGACAGCCAATTAGCACACTGTTACCATTTGCAGTGGGTGTGTAAATAAATTCCTGGGTTAATTTCTTCCTCCGATAATAAAAGGAGCATTATGAAAATGAGCTCTATGTAAATGATGCATGTCGTTAATTGCACAGCGGCGATAGATGTTTGGCGTGTGCCGGTTTGGTGATGCAACAAATATTTCCCGGGCTGTTAGGGAAATTAAACGTCTCACTGCTTATTCCCTGTAGGACCTCAAGCTGCAATAATGGCATTTACCAGGCCTCTGGCACACTGATAATGACAATGCTGCTTGGCTCCCAGCCCGTGGGAGGCGGATGGCAGTCGTCTCAAATATAGACAGCACGGACATGCAAAAAAGGCACACACGTTGGCCACGGGAGAAGGGGAAAGTGTGGGCTTTAAGGGCTTTCGGCCGCTGGAAATTAATAATAATTGCCTTCTAATAAGGGCTGCGCCATTAGCAAATTAGCTCTCAGTTGAGAGGCACCACAGTGGAACAGGCAGGCGCTATTTAATGGGAATCACTTGACCAAAATAAACACGTTCGCTGAATCCATTGAAAACAACTGATGACCACACGGCTCTAAACAAATTAGCTGTGTTATGTCTCCCCGAGTAATCTCTTCAAGGCCGTTCAAGTGAGCGATGTGCGCCTGTCTTTGTATCGTCTTTAAACCGCACCTCGAAAACCGTGCGAGCGCCCGCCGCCCGCCATGTTGCGGCGTCTTGACGAATGCTTCAAGCTGGTCTTAATCATGCATGTGACAGGGCAGGAAACGGAAGCCGGAGCGGACAGAGTAGATGAATGGAGCATTTAGGTGAGTTGGCTTCCATAAAACAGCCCGATGTGCAATAACAGGCCCGCTGCTGCTGACACGCTCGGACTTTCTGACTGTGCAGCACAAACACACTCAGCACGGACATCAGGAGAAACACGAGCTTCATCGATGCCAACAACGCATACGTAGCGTGAGTAAGGATCCACTCTAAGACCACAAGTATGCGTTTACTGCACACTCATCCACCACAAAATTAGGTACACCGGAATCACCACCCACCGAAAGGCTTCATAATTCGAGACGTCTTCCAAGCAATCTGGCTTTACGATACAGTGTTGCCTTGGGATACGAGTTCGCATTGTTACCGAACCACATTCGTAACCCAAAGCAGCATATGTACTTGTTATACGTGTGTTCATTCATTTCTGCAACTGTAATTGGTTGTGAAATTAGCAAAAACACCTGCCCACTGTGCAACGTATGTGTGACTGCCCTCTTCACTCTAAGTACACTTACACGTCTAATCTCAGCAGGCCAGCAAAATATATATGAGCACTCACTGCACTGTTTTGTTACTGATAGGGGAAGAGCGGCCTCCTCTCCCCCACTTGTACCTTGAATTTTCGGACAAGGTGAATGTTGGTAATCCAAATAAAGGCTGGAGTCGATGAACAGTTCCTTTGAAGCTTTTAATAACGGAATATTCCGGGCACCCATGAATTACAGACAATGGCTGCGCGTCACGAGTGCCAAGCAGGAAAAGACTCACATCAATTTTATACCATCAGAAGGGCGGTACCGGGGCACGAAGTGTGATATCATAACTTTCATTTCTCCTAAACCGATTCTCAGCTTGGCGCATTCCAAAGTTTGTGCTTCTTCAGTAGGGAGTATTCCAATTCTAGGTGATGATTGTTACAAGGACGCCAAGCTACACTGTGGGCATGGGAAAGTTATACAGCATGACTAAATATGAGCAGAATACAGACTTCATTACTTCATCTGACATCTCAGCAGATGTCACAATAACTTAACCCTTTCATGCACCAACAATGATAACCTGTAACTTGATGACAGGATAAGATGTCCACTGAAGCAACCGCTGTCCCTGAAAGCGTTCATATCATACGTAGCAATAATTTAATATTTAATATACGACTAGAAACAACACTCCTCTAACTATATTACACGTTGCCTGCACCAAAAAACACACATCAATAATAAGTCACAAGTGATCGCAAAGTTAGCTTCAGTCCACTACGAAGTGCACTGGAAGTGGTGTCGATTGGTTTCAAATAGGAGCACAAATAGCAAGTACCGTGTTCGCTCCATAAATGTAATCTATGCTTGCCTATTGGTCCCTTTTTGTCCATTTTAAGGATTTATGTTCTCATACTAACAAGCAATGATTGTGTTCTTGTAAGCGCATTCAGTTGTAATTTGTCCATATATAAATGAATGGCTTGCAGTATATTATTTGGAGATACCAGAGCGCTAAGTAATAAATACAAACTATATAAACATATAAATGCAGCTTTTACCACCTACAGGAGTGGAGTACAGTACACCAGCCTCAAAATAAACTGGTTCAATTTCCATCACTCTGCTGCTTGCCCCACCCACCCCCTCCCCCCACGACCACCACCAGCCACTCCATCACGTTTTATTCACAGCTGAATAAATTTCATCTCATCTCCAGTCTGTTGACCAAGTTGTTTACTGCTTCATTTTACTCACATGCCATATTTAGTAGTCACAAATATTTGGTGTATTACGCTAGTGCTCTCTCTGGCAAGATGTTTTTTTTTGTTTGGCCTTGGCAAAGGTCTGAGTGCCATTCCACTGTTGCTGCATTCTGCTCAGGAGCCAATTTAGCCCCCCAGGACCATAGTGACGCTATCAATTACACAGGAGAAAAACAGGCCGGTATTTTTATATCCTCTACACATTTGGTTCACAAATCAATTAACATTGACAGGATAGCAATTAAAAACGAGCAACACCTTCCCAGCACTGTCATCTGCTCCTGAAAAAAAATGACTTAATATAGCAGTAGGCTCGAAGGAGCACTTGCCAGGACCCAATCTTTTGCAATCAATAGCAGCAGGCAGGCAATATAGTTGAAACAAGGAAACGCTGGGAGGGGCTGAGAGAGCAAAGCAGAGAGATGGGTCAATATGAGTGTTTGGGTTTAAGAGCGATGCAGTAGAAAGAGCCTGAAGTGCCGCTGGATATGAGCGCCGCTTCCTGAGCCGAGGGTCAGCGCGTTTCAAGGAGAGGAGGCGGCCTATCAGAAGGCCTCTTCAAAATCTACGAGAAAAGCTTCGCCATTTAACCTCCAGAGTCGGAGGACAACAGCTAAAGGGCGAGAGGCCGCGGGGAGATGCTGCGGGAGCGACTCCGGCTGTTATCAGCCGCCCCCGTGGGACATTGGCAGGCGACGGTGGCATTTCAGGTCAGAGAAGATTCCATTCTCTTGATGATAACTCTGCGGGCGCTGTCTGTCAAAGTTGATGAGAATTCAAATCGTGCTGCGAGAAGCATGAATAGGGAGGCACTTGCCACCCATCCAACGCAAATGTCACAGCCTCGCTAGCATAACAATGACAAGCAGCAGAGCCGGGCGGCCGAGCGAATGGAGAGCCTTTTTCCAGTAAGGGAAGCCGTCGCCTCTGTGGGACCTGTCAATGTTACAGCCCGGCTTCCTGCGCCAGCAGAGCGAGCTGGAAGAGGACACCGCGTTATCGATCCGTCAGCAATCACACAAACAATTTGGGCTGGAGAAAAACCCTCGTGTTCAAGTACTCAGAGGCAAAGACAAGATCTGATTTCTTTGCGCAGCACAGGAGAGGCTGGAGGAGACGCGACGGTGTCACTGATCTTTACCAGAAGCCTCGAAGTCAAGAGCACACCGATAGCGACTCGTGGCTCCCTGTCGTCGTCATACTTGGACCCCACCTTGCCCCCCTTATGACCCTGTGGAAACACTTTCTGCACAACTCATCAGCTCCTCGTCCTGAAGCACATGCCGGAGTCATCCGCATGTATCACTTTTGACGACAAGGCCAGACTAGCTCAAAGATCTCAATGAGAAACATGGTAGGCTCCAAGAAACCCCCACACAGTGGCTGCAGACACAGTGCATATGGAACATATTCACAGAGCTTCACCTTTTCCACATTTTTTTTAATGCAACTTGTTCCAAAAATTTGGACCTGAAAGTCGACGCTTGGAATTGAAGCGGATTTACATGGGACAGGAGAGGTGAACCAATCTATTATTTCATCAATGGACGCAACGGCTTCTTGTTTACTTTCAAACTTGGAGCAGACGTGCGCACATTTTGAGCATGACGTCTCTGATCCACTGGTGAAAGGACGCTTTGATTCTTTCCTCTTTCATCGATAACTGTTTCAAACAACAAGGCGTATGCTGGAATATGGTTATGATTGCATGACTGCCCATATCTTGTGTTGTGTTGAGTTATACTACCGTATTTTGTTATTTTATGTTAACTGTCCTTAAAGCACTTTGTTACAGCTGCAGCTATTGTGAAAGCGCTATATAAATTGTACTGCAAAATTGAATATTTTTTTTTTCCCAGCATTTTTTCAGCACAGAGATTAATGTATTTTTATGCTCTTTCAGTAATGCCCTAAAATGCCACAAGATGGCCGCAATGCACTGGCTATAAGAAAAGTAGTCATTGGTGTCAAGGAAGTATTGTACAGGTGATACATCTCGAGTGAGAAACCAAAATCTTTGTATGTCAGAAGCTCACTTTAGCTTGGGTTGCTAGCGGAAATTACAGTGTTTCCATGTCTTGTGCATGTTTTTGTTCTACTAGGTGTCTATTCAAAACCAAAAAACAGACGACAAGGTTTTGTTATGGTTTGCTTGTCTTGTATTTTTGGGAGCTAATAAACTGCAAGCAATTCATTTTAATGATTATGTTCCATGATCATTTTGAAATGATAGTAAAAGCCTTTTGGGATTAGAGTATGTGGCATATTTATGGTTTGAACGATGAATCTAGGAAATTTTAGAAGGGGATTCAACAGCTTCCCGGTGTTTCACTAGTCAGTGGGGATTTACGAGACAACAGGGGTGGAACATCTAAAGATATTTATATACTTGACTATAGTGTGATCAAGGTTCAATCACAGTCAATCAATCAATGACATCGTTGATATTTTTTCAGCACATTACATTTTTGTGCCATGTATCGGTTTGAACCCACATTGAAACAAACAAACATAACTGACGAAAGAATACGACACACCATTACACTGAATGCAGTTTTTCAAATCAGTGGGAGCCTTGTGCAGGTTTTTCTCTTCAACGAGTTGACTGGTCTTATCTTGTGTTCCATACTCCACAGTTCTGTGTGCTGTAAGACAGGAGATCACAGTCAGGCTCCCAAAAATTAAGCATTTCTGTGTTTCATTCTTTCTATTGAACTTGTCCTTTTATTGAATTTAAAGACAGACTTGGAGTCTCATTTTTGGTGAAATATTTCCACACATTTGACCAACATTTACTCGATGACATTTTGTCAAGGGGGTGGGGGGGGGGGGGGGCGGTTATAGGGTCCCTCAACATGCTTGGCATCTTCCCAAAAGAAAGAAAGTCTTCCCATTTTTCCTCCCAGATTGATATCCCGACTGTACATAAGCAATTCACAGCCTTTGCTCAATATTTTTTTTGGAGTCAACCTCAAGCCTTTTGAATACCGTTTGTTGCCACAATCATTGGGCAGTTTAAATGAAGTAGTGATCATGCTTTTGTTCATATATTGCAAAAATAGAAAAAGGAAAGGTTTACACGTTATTGTGTGTGGAATATGGAGGAAAATAATGTATTTAATCCAATTTGGAATAAGGCTGTAATACAACAAAACATGGAAAATGTCACGTGAACAATTTCCAGATGCACAGTTGTTTTGAATAGTTGATTTTGGATCCACAACATGTAACTTTGCCCAAAAAACTCAAGTCGAAGTGATCATCAAAATTTGACACCATGCTCCGTCCACAGTGGACGGCATTGGCAAAAAGACGTTTTGAGGCTCAAAGGCGTTTTGAGGTGTCCTCACTGTCCTGTTTGGGACGCTTAAAATGCAGACATTTTCAGTACCTTCAGCCAGCCAGGCATTTTTAGTCATGGCTCAGTATAAATCATCTGTCACTGCAAACGACAACCATAACAAAGCAAAACGCACCAAAAGTGTGCATTATTATCTTTCCATTCGGCGCCTGTATTGAATTTCATTCAATTGTGAAGGCGTAAATGGCGAGTGTATATTACAAATGGTCTGACAGTGTGAAATATTACCTTGATATGCTACGCTATTCAAATAAACCTGTCTATTTATGGCGTACACAAGCAAACGGAGGTATGATATCCTCACAGAGGATTGGAGTGGGTTGGTAATCACTGCCCTGCGTCAGTGTAGCAGCGGCGAGGCAGATGTGCACAAGTCTGTGCGGCTTCAATCAAACGGCTCACCATGACGTCTTACAGCTTGCAGCCCGCCACCTGTATCTGCCCCCACCCCGGTCGCCATAGTGACGGAGACGGGGCTAAGTAGGGATGGCTTAACCGCAGCAGAAACGACAGAAGACATTGATTACGTACACTCTTCATCTGAAACCATAACATGTTTGTTTGTTTGTTTGTTTGTTTATTGAACATAAAAACATACTCAGTAAGAAATTGACAGAAAGTAAGGTAAGTAAAATTGTAAAAGGAAAAGAGAAATCAGTCATCATACAACACAATTATATGTTCAAAGGAGTAGGAAGAAGTAAAAAACGTATCTAGTCCTACCCCGAGTTATGTGTTTATATATAATTAGATTATTTTTTTATATCAATCAGAAAAGAAAGAAAGAAAGAAGAAGTCTCCATAACAGCTCATGCTTTTACCCCAGACCGTGGTATTTTTACTACGTTTGGTTTGTATCTGGATTTTATACTTGCACACCCTGGTACTCTTATGTCAATTTTCTTGTATTCATAATGGATATTGCAGTACCTTTCTCTATTTATCAACTTCCATCCATCCATCCATTTTCCGAACCGCTTCATCCTCACTAGGGTCGCGGGGGGTGCTGGAGCCTATCCCAGCTGTCTTCGGGCAGTAGGCGGGGGACACCCTGAATTGGTTGCCAGCCAATCGCAGGGCACACAGAGACGAACAACCATCCACGCTCACACTCACACTCACACCTAGGGACAATTTAGAGTGCCCAACGAGCCTGCCATGCATGTTTTTGGAATGTGGGAGGAAACCGGAGCACCCGGAGAAAACCCACGCAAGCCCGGGGAGAACATGCAAACTCCACACAGGGAGGCCGGAGCTGGGATCGAACCCGGTACCTCTGCACTGTGAAGCCGACGTGCTAACCACTGGACTACCGGGCCGCCCTATTTATCAACTTAATTATTATATTTAATTAATGTTTAGAATTTATCACCTTAACTCTGATTGATGTAGGTTGTTTGTACTATTTTCTTGAATTTGTTTTTGAACTCAGGAAGCGATTTACTCATTTTCAGGTCCGTTTCGAAATGATTCCACAGATTAACACCTATGACGGATACACTTCTTTGCTTGATGTTTGTTCTTGTTTTGGATTTTTTGTATAGGTTGGTACCTCTTAAGTCATAGCAGCTATCTCGAATTTGGAAAAAATTCTGAATGTTTTGGCAGAGCAGGTTATTGTGAGCTTTGTACATTAATTGGGCGATTTTAAAGTCAACCAGGTCATAAAATGTCATCGTGTTGAATTGAATAAATAGTGGATTTGTGGGTTCCGTATATTTTGATCTATTAATAATTCTGATTGCTTTTTTTGGTAGTTTTAAAACATATGGATGGATGATTACGTATTTCACAGAAAAAACACACATTCAAGTTACCTTGATTGGAAGAATTTTTACGGACAAAACCTTAAATTAGGTGAGTTGTGAATGGCTAAACCAAAACATTGAACCCTTACATATTTTTGCATTTGAGTTCAGCCAAGTAGTGCACTATTTTTTTTTTAGGTAATTCACACAAACAACAGGATTCTGACTGACTGATTGATTATTGATTGATTGATTAAACTGACCCCTTCAAAGAACGATGTCAAAAAAGTGAATCCAGAAATGTACATAATACATGTTTGAATATAACTGTCGAAAAAATGCAAAGACTGAGAACTATGCAGTACTGTATTCAATTGTGGAGATTTCAGTGTTGTTCACCATTTCTGTTTCCCTGATCTTTTGAGCGTGGCTAAAACGTTGCCTTGTGGCACACTTTGGAGTCTGGTCTACAAGTAGCCCTACCCCTCCGACATGCACCTTGCGAGCGAGCTATGCCTACAACCCAAAAATGCATTTTCCCTTTGGACGGTCCACTGGCACGGCCACTTAAGAGTGCGTCGTCGTCAGACGTGAGTGCGTGCATATCACATAGAGACTGGAGGAAGAGCGAGGTAAAGTGTGCGACATGAATTTGCATCCATTTTTCCAGGTTGTAGACATTATATTTGAGTGACGTTTGATTTCACAGTCAGTGTGAGGACCGGGGCTTTGGGCTGGTGTCACCACTTTAGAACGCCTCATTGTCGGTCTGCTGTGAGAAGAGGCCGAAGAGCGAGGTAAAAAAGAAAACAAATTAGTCTGATGTGTCAGGTAGCATCCATTTTTTTTCATAGAATTGGTGTTTGATTGACAGCTGAGCGGGTCGAGGTTTCAATGCATTAAGCTAAGAGTGGAGAGAAAAGCTTGAATTTTAACGATTATCAGGCCTGGTTCAAATTTGGCTGTGTCGTGAACTTCTATGTGCTGGTTCAAATTTAAAACACATTTCTTTTCAGTTGACAAGGACCTTAAAGGTTTTTAAACGGTTTACGTTCTATTTTCATGCTTCTTTTAGGGAACATTAATTACTCTGTAGTTTTTACGCTAATGACCTTGATTTAACCTTTAAACCACGTCGCATAATTTAAGCACTATTTCAATATCAATAGCTGAGTCGAGTTGGGCAATTATCTTTTATCATACGCTGTGCTGTCAGCTATGGGAATCATAATAAAAGGTTTCCCCTGCGAGGGCGCTGTATACAAAAAAAAGGTGATGAAGATGCTATCGTGGCATATAACCACAGCCACAGGGTCATTAACGGCGTGAACGGCCGTTGGGCGGTTGCCGAAGTTCAATAAAAAGGTGACTGAGAATAAACAAGAGCACAAAGTCTGTTTTATTAAACACAACATTTGGCAGCCACTCTCGCCTCTTCCTCCGTTCCTCGCCCTGCCTGGCGAAGTCCCGTGGTCCCGCTGGTTGGAAAAAAGCCTTCGGGCTATAAAAGGCGGGCAATAAGCCTGGGCTGTGAGGGCCAACGCATCTTTCGCACCCTCGGACCGGCCACGAAATTTTCGGACTGTGTGGCATTGCTACACTTCGCTGCTCCACAGAGCGTCATGGCACGGCGGATTATCTTCAGCGTCGACAGCGGGGTGAGTCGGTCCACCATTACGTCGCCGACCTCCGGGACTAGCCAGCCTCTGCCGGAGATCTGGAAGATGATTAGGGACCAGCTGAACAACGACGGACCTTGCGCTGTTTTTATCGCCGGATCGCTGTCTAGGGCGGTGGAAATGGCTTTCCAGCTCGAGTCAGCATCCCGGCTAGCCGCCTCGGACAGCTCCAGCCCTTCCCCACCTCGCTCCAGCCTCTTTCATCTCGTACTGTTGCTGGCCTCCCCGACACCACTGCTCCTCTCGACGAGCCGGAGGTAAACGTCACGTCGAGGCGCCACGATCAACATTGCTGCGGCTCCTCATCACACCGTTAGGACAAAGATGCCAACGTTGCGGTAGGCAACCACTTTGCTAAAGTCAATCCTGTGGACCCCGGGCCCCACCTAACCAACGCATCTGGCTCCACCACCATCCACTCGGTGGGCGCCTGCAGCAAGCCGTTCAAGTGGTGCCAGTCGAGCTGGACGGCGTGTGTCTGTGTGGACACCGCAGCCTCCAAGTCACTCCTGAATGAGGCCACGGTCCGGCGAGAATGACTGTTAAACACGGAAGACCTGTTTGGTTATGGACACTCGACATGGTTGGCACTGTGACCTTTTCCGTGCGCAATGGCACAATTGGGCCCAACCTTCCTCCTTGCTGACGGCTCCCGTTGGCATGCCAAAGGCGCGTCAACCCACCATCAGCACAAGGCCGCGGCGGCTGATCCGCGCCACACTGCCGGGGACCTGGTAGCCCCAGGAATCACCCGAACTCGAAGTACGCCCTCGGACCGAAGCTCGTCGGCAGCCCCTGTATCTGCTACATAGATTATGTGGCAGGGCTACAAATGGGTAGTCTACAGATAGGTTGGCCATCTGGCAAGTTGTGCACTATTAATATGTTTGAATGTTTTTTGCACTTTTATAAAAGGGGGGGGTGAATGTGGCATATAACCACAGCCACAGGGTCATGTTACGACGGCGTGACGTCACGGCCGTGTGGGCGGTTGCCGAAGTATGGCAATACTACTGAGACGACAGTGAGCACAAAGTACTCCACGCGTTTTATTAAACACAACACTATCGAAAGGCATTAATGAATTATTCAATAATGACTACAAGATCTGTCATCAGCCAAAAATAAATAAATAAATAAAAAAGCTCAGCTAACACCTGCACCATAAGGGGAGGGGCTGGTGTTCCTCTGAAGATAAACATGACAAATTGGCAGATCATCTGTTCAATTAGGACAGTGGAGCAGGTGTGCCTGCGAGGCCACAACTCGCTGCCGTTAGTGAGCCAAAACAGAGGCATGATGGGAAATACCTTGTTTGTGTGACAGTGATTCACAGCCAGGCACCTCAGGGGAAAAAAAAAAAAAAAAGACAGGCTATTCCCCTTGGTACTCATTAAAATTCAACTGCAGACGGCACCCAGCTCCAAACACACCTCCCCCCACTACTTTGGTACTGGACCTTACAGGATCATATCTTATTAATCCATAAAACATAACGCATTGGATGGAGGGAAGCAGTGGAGCAGCAAAACATGAGACGTGGAAAAGAAAATCTCACATTTGGGTGAGCGAGAGAGCAGGCAGGTGGGGAGGACTGAGGAGAGTAAGTGTTAGAATAGGGAGGAATGGGCTGTGTGGGGGAGATGGGGGTGGGGGTGAGGCGCGTGGCGAGCTGCAAGCAATGAAACATGTTTTGAAATATTAATCTGTGCGCTTGTGGCCGTGGGGTGGTGCAAGTAAAAAAAAAAAGCAACCTTTGAAGCCCCGGAACATTCCCCGCATCCGAGAAGCAGGCGGCCATGTCGATGGAGAACAACGGGGGGTGGGTGCCGTGCGCTCCCCTCACATCGGAGAGCCCTCGTCTCCATTCTAGCTCGTACGTGGTGTTGGTGCAGAGTGTATTTAGAGTGCTCGCTTCCCCGGCTATGACGCAAATGAGATGAGTGTGCTACTGTGGCCTAATCCCTGGTGCCTTGTAAAGACTCAGATAGGAGCACTTACTGCAGCATAAACTATTGTTAAGTCTTAATGCAGGAAAAGGCTACTTTCAAGGTTTGGAGTAAGTGACGTGACGAGAGAATATTGTCCTCATGGGACATGTTTGCACTGATCGTTCAGTTTGTTCGAGAAAACCCTGACCTATGCTGTGTTTAGATGTGATACCGATACATTGGTCACGGTGGGCCAAGAGGAGGTACGGTGGTGCTTTGCGAGATGAGAGACCCAACTGAGATGAGGAACGGCATTTGAAAAGCAGTCTGCCAGTTGTCGTGAGCTAGCTTCATTAGTCGCTAGCCGCTAGCCGCTAGCGGCTAGCGACTAATGAATAGTCAGGCCACGCCAACCTAAATGCCAGTTCCGTGCCGCTGCTTGAGGAGTTAAAATGTAAGCGTCTGTACATGGGGCTTGCTGCATGTGTTCAGTGACTCTAAGTACAGCCTTATCGGACATGTCAAATTAGATGTAAATATATTTGGAGATAGGTATTCAAGGACGATCGTGCACTCGGACCATCAGGGTAAATTCAGCCTTTGGCAGCATAGCCTCTAGTTTAGCCTTCGATTTTGACATGTCTGCATGCTTTTCATCAGCTCTGAGTCCCTCGGTGGTTTCACCCATCATGTGACTAAACATGCACGAGAACACCCCCAGCAGCCACAAGCACAGCGCATACCACCCAGCGTGAGGTCAAAAAAAGTGAAGGCTCATTAAACATAAATGAAAGCTCGATTTAGTTGACGAGCTTGATGTGGCGTTCTGGCGTTTCACCGCAGCAAACACATCTGCTATGAAGGCAGTACATTAAAACACTTGGAAAAAATCACACTGGGAAATGTCATCATCATTAAAGTGTATTCAGGCTAAGTATCTTAGATGAATTATGCAGCCCGGATCAAAAGAAGGCAGGAATAACATTGAGAGACTTTTTTTTTTTTCACCACCCTGCTGGGAAACTTAAAATTACCCTGCGTCTGGCGATCCGCCACTAATAATAATGATAAACTTAGCCCCCCCCCCCCCCTTCTCCCTAATTATGCAAAGAACGCTCAATTAGCATAACTCGTCCTCTGTCAGTACAAACAGAAGAACACCCCGAGGGCCCGTGGTGGTTTCCTCATCATCTTGTGGAGGTTTTTTTTTTTCTAATTTATTTATTTTTTTTCCTCATGTGACTCAATGAAGAAGTATGTTAATAAAGACAGTAGGTGTGGCAGGTGGTTGCAGGTGTAATGGAGCAGAGAGGCGAGGCTGCGTTTGCTATGCTGCCCTCTGTAGGCCTCTCAGTGGAGCTGCAATGACACGCCGCCTTGCACACAGCCTGCAGCACAGATTAAAGATGTATGTTTAGGCTAGATCAAATAGAATCGGGAATCTACTTGGATACACAGAGAAAAGCACGCACGATATATATTTTTTTTAATAAAACTGTACATTCTGTATGCTCGGGGCTTTGTCTGAGCCTGGAGTCGTGCAAGCAGATAACGTCCATCAAGGCGGCCGCCATCAAAAGAAAGAAGCATCCTTAAAAGCGGAGGTAGTGCTTGTGATTTGTGCATTTTAAGGACCATCGCACCCTTAGGGACTGCCATGTAAGAAGCCGCGAACAAATAATGCCTGTCGATGGATTCTCTTCATGCAAATGAACATAGGAGTGCGGTCCCTTAATAAGAGATGTCAAAGTGGTTTTTGTAAATGCATAAAAGTGACGCCTGCCACACTCACTTGTCATGTCAGGGTTCGCAGGGAGGAAATGAGATGGCCAAAAAAAAAAACCACTCAGGCAGGAGAATGTGTTCTATGCACCACCGATGACGACAATGTCTGCATGTCCTTCAGGATTTTATGGTAAACACAATAAACAGACAATCCTCCTGAGAGCCGCCAACGCTTTCTCTCCTTGTCATCCCTCAGGGAAAGTACTCTTCCGGCACCGGCACAAATAGGAATACAGCAGGAGCCTATTTCTGTCTTTCGATAGGTACAACCTAGGCATTTGCTTAATAGACTATAAGCTATCCGGTTGTTTCTAACTTTGAAAAAGGTACTCCGGTGACTTGGATCTATTTTTACACAGCATGGATCAGGGTGAGCGAACTTCCAAAATCATTTATGGATACAAATCAGATATGAATGGCCCATCTGCCAATGGGACCGCAGTGTCAGCAGACAAATCAGATAGACGGGGAGGAGTGGTACAGCCATCCGCCCGCTTTTATAGTGCATGTCCTCATTAATAAATATAGATGTATTGTGTCTTGTAGGGCGGCATGGTGATCCACTGGTTAGCACATCGGCCTCACATGGGCATGGGAAGTTACCTCTTAAAGGTATACAATGCTTTGGATATGAAAAACATGCTCATGAAAATTAGCTGCTAGATGAGGCAATATTTGCAAAACCAAATTTGGAAGACTGAAAAGATTTTTTGCATGATTGTGCTCTTTAGTTACAATTTGAATGAATGAGCCATCGATCGCAGCATGCAAAATGGCCGTTGGTGACAATCGATCACTCTGATTCGCTGTTAGCCAGCCGCTAGCCGTTAGCCAGCGAATCAGAGCACGAGACAGAAGTGAGACTTCGAGTACACAAAAGCAAAGCAACGGCAAAGAAAATGGCGTTATCTCGTAAATTAAGGGCACTGTTCTGTGTATGCGAATTTCATTTCGTTTTATTTGACTGTGGATGGGATGAGCAACAACGACGCAGGCATGCACGCACGCGCGCGTGGCCACTCCCTTCTGATGTGTTGTGTCACCTTGGCCAACCCGCTGGAAATTTTCTGGCTATGCCCCTGAGCTCATTTTTCATTTGTTTTATAATACTGCCCTGGAAGTGTTTGTTATCCATCCATCCATCCATCCATTTTCTGATCCACTTATCCTCACGAGGGTCACGGGTTTATTTTACAAATATTGACTATAATTATAACTTTACGACCGTGTTAGTGTCGGTTAGTGACAGACTCCGGCGCGTTCCAGCTTACTCCGTCATAAACCGACGAGCCCCGGTAGACACACTAAACACACTCACAAAGTGGTTATGCTGCTTCTCAATAGAGCAGGGTCAGTTCGGAGGGTGTGAAGTGCCGCCACATGACACGCCAAAGGGCAATCTGTGAGCGGCATTTGACACACCAGCAGCACTCTAGAGGGATTGCGGGTCCACTCAAGTGTCCATTTCCTTCTTGCCACACACACACACACACACACACACACAGGAAGTGTAAAGCACGCTGGGGCAGGGGGTAAAAGGTTACATGATGATGTCCGATTACAAAAAGGCTCCTGCTAGCTCAGTTGATCACGTGACATGTGATACTCGGCTGTGTGTGTGTGTGTGTGTGTGTGTGTGTGTGTGTTTGTGAGGGAGGGATGATTTCACGAATGCCTTCATCATTTAAACGGCTGCGATGCCGCTGAAGCAGTGCATGAATAATTCAGCGAGGGCGCTTCTTCTTCAAACAGACAAATACTACCGGA
Organism: Hippocampus abdominalis; assembly: GCA_018466805.1. Lineage (NCBI taxonomy): Eukaryota > Metazoa > Chordata > Actinopteri > Syngnathiformes > Syngnathidae > Hippocampus > Hippocampus abdominalis. The sequence continues at coordinate 22,422,667 of CM031697.1, forward strand.
TTACACTTCCACCGAGCACACGGTAAACACCACAATCAAAACAACGGAATTAATTAGGTAATTAAGGAAACAAAATAAATGTGAAATAATGATAACCTCTTGGGAGAATACAGCCCCGACGTTGTTACAGCATGCAAATATGAGAAAGTGAACATTTGAGAATATATTAGCAGTTCACCTTTTTTTTTGAACCATGATGAGAAGCGACACTTTGTCCTCAAGCATGCCAACACTGCTGAGGAGGAACTTCAAAGGGTATTTGCATGACAAATCTACATGAAGCCAATCAATCACTGCAGATGAATATTCAGAACGGCATAAACAAAGCATGTGCGCCGCGCATTTAATGCTCGCGCGGCTCAACTCGCAGTGTAAACACGGATGCTATTCTTTCACATGTCCTGATCATTTCTTGGATATGACTGGTGACGATATCATAATCTAGCGTGGCGGCAATGTTTGCATATATTGAGCTTCTTTTGACACTGCTGAGTATGGGGGGGGGACACAGATGGTGGCTTACATAATTGAAGAATGAGCAGCAATTCCAGCTCAATCATTTATAGTTCATTTGCAGTCGAGAGTTAAGAAGGCATTTATCTCCTCCTCCTTCCAGCTGGAGTATTGCGCCGCTGCTCGATAGCCGATTAAAAGTGTAAGCAAAGAGAATCCGTCTCATCTGGGAGAAATCCGGCCATGAAGCGCAAGTGACAAAAGGCGTGTGAGGCTACAGAGAATTTGGTTTGCCTGCTGATGTGGAAAGGTCAGGGCTAAACCCGCTGCTAGCAGCAATTAACATCTCACAGCCAGCCGCGGCGCGGCGCGGCGCGGCGCGGCGACGACAGTGAATGTCAGCTGGCACAGGGCTCGGGTGAACACTAGCTATCCGTTTCAAGCAATATTTAAATCTCATTTCCAATTTGCGGCACTGAAACGGCAGTTGAGAAGCAGATGAGGAGGTGGCGGCATAATGGCGGCTTTTATTGAAAGCCGTGAATGCTCGGAAGGAGGAGAAATTTGTGAATCTGAAAGAAGAACCATTTAAAAAGTATTACAGCTCAACAGTGATATAGACGTTTCAAGGACGCCCCCACCAAAAAAAAAAAAAATTGCGGAACCACGTGATTTCCTTTCAAGCGCTGGAGAAGCTCTTTTGCCGGCTGGAACAAATGAGCTCTCCAAAATCTGCTAAAGCAGTTTCATCAGCAGCAGCAGCGGGGACAGTGTGTGATGCACCGGAGTGCTGATAGTGTGCAGCCTCATCCAACCACAGTTACATGACATGTGGGATGAGTCAGAGCATGAAAAACAAGCCTTGATGCCCGGGCAAAGCAATGAGGAAATGAGCTCAGATTTATAAGCCAGTCTCGTCTAAACTGCTGGGACTAACCATGTTGGCCATCAGAGAAGTTAAAGGCTTTACAGCGTTATGGTGGGTTGGCGCAAAGTCAAATGAACATGAGATACAAAGAGAAAGGAAAATGTGGGACAAAAAGAGTGAAGCGTTTGGTGGGGAAAGTCAAATGGAATAGCGAATGAGGAGCCGCCGTCTTGCTGGGCCACGGCGGCTCTTTCTTCTCCATCACCACCCCCTACCCCCCCCGTCTGCCAGCACTCATTTACTGATCTCATTAATATCCCAACTCCGAGGAGGAGAGAGACAGCGGCAGCCGCTCCTCCTCCGCCCACCGTCCTCCGTTGCGCCCGCTCCGCCGGGCCTCCTCCTCCTCCACCCTCCTGCTCTCATCTCCGCCTCTCTGTAGTTCAGTAATTGGGCTCAGCTCATTGTTATTCAAAACCCTGTAGAACCAATTAGCTGTGGCCCTCCTGACCCCGGCTTGCTATGTAATGGTGCAAGCTAAAGACTCTAAGTGAGGGAGCCAAGAGCAAAGGTTTTAAATTCCTTTAGTTCCTGATTAATAATCCTGTCAGGGCGATCAGAGACATTAAAAAGAGACTCTGCTTCGGCTCCCGCTTTTATGGCTTCCCTCTCATTTCGAGGCTGTCCATTAAAGCTTAATGATGCCGGGGGTCGCTCTCTCTCGCTCTCTCTCCCCCCTGTCTTGTCAGATAAATGTACAGTTAACAGGATAACGAGGAATCCCAATCCTCTGGCAATCTGGGACGAGGCAGCCGCCTGACCTTTTTTGGGAAGCAAGCAGGGGGGAGGACGCACATTGGACGAGATGTCCGAGCGCCCCGCAGTAGGGAGATGAAAGAGACGGGTAGATAAGACCTGAGGGGGTTGACAGAGATGAGAGGGATACAGATAAGGCCTCATGCAACATGGATAAGGAGGGGGAAACTAAAGAGAGGCAGAGGTAGATGATAACGACAGAGCCCATCCCCCCCCCAAAAGGGCATAATTTCACGATGGGGTTAGCGCATCTGCCTCACAGTTCATAGGGTTGGGATTCCAGCCAATCTTGTGTGGATTTTCTCCAGGTACTCTGTCTTCTTCCCACATTCCAAAAACATCCATGTTTGGTTGATTTAAGAATTGTCCGTTCATCCAGAAGTACGTTTGCCAGGTCTGTCACAATCTGCGTTGAAAGGGTTTGACCCTTGGTACTCTCAATTTCTTTCACGGCAAACCCAATTTCATCTGAAATGTTTTGGGAAGAAGCGATGAGTTTAGTCCATACAATTTCAACTACCTGGTCAGGCAGAGTGACCTATAAAAAGCATCAGTTGCTCAGTGGCGGATGAGAAGAAGGAAATTAGCCTTGTGGCTATGACATCTGCTTCCCATTTCTGAGGTTCTGGTTTCCCAAAGGTAACCTGGGCGAGGCTCCGGCTCATTTGCAACATGACTAACAAGTGCTCCAGGAAATTCATGAATGCATACAACACTTTAGGAAATGTTCTCTTTTCATTTCAAACTAGACTTAGCTATCAAGGTGAATAGCATCACATGCTGTTGTCATGCGTTGTCTACAGCTAGCCAAGCAATCATCGATCGAGAAGCATGGGGGCGCGGTTTGAGGTCAAACAATTGGAATTGTTGACTAAAACCACGTAATCAACAAATGAATAATATTTCAGAAAGGTCGCGGTGAACCTTGTCTGACATAGCCGCTAGCTTTGTTCAAAATGGAACAACACGTTCACATGACAAATATCATTGCTTTGCATCCTGTTTCACCCCAAAAAAGACTTGGCTAACTACTTCCTTGTTTCCAGCAGCCACACTATGCTAAGCTATTAGCCGTGTCAAACCTGTAATTTATATGTCCTGTTCATTCAAATTCGTTGGTAACTCCAAATGTCTTATTACAGTCTTGTTGACAGTCTTCCACAGCCTGCGGGTTTACTGAGCAAATAACAGTATTTTATCCACTCGAATGCTTCAAATCAGTCACAGCGAGGACATGGTCCTGTCTTGCCTGTGAGTCACCACAATAAGTGAAGCACAATTGGCCTGCAGGGCGGCATGCTCACACCTGTTTTCCTCAACCTGTTTGTAAAAATGGTGCTGTTTGCATTCCGTGCGCCCAAGTGCTTATTTGGTTGACTTCTCCGGGCTTGGCCGAGAGTCGTGGGAGGATTCCGCAGGCGATGTTGTAAACACGAGCTGCTTCAAGGCCTCTGACACCCATGCGTCACCTCCCCGCTGCTATAATTCCTTTTACAACAAACGCCATAAAGCTCTCCGGTGGCCAAATATTTACAGTTGCCCGAGTTTCCTTCCTTCGAGGGCTGTTTTCTGTCTGAGTCGCAACAGGTCTGTGGAGCGACTCTAGACATCTTATACGGGGAGTTGAGGGTGAAGGACCCAGTGATCTGGACAGGGAGGACGAGTGCTTATCCCTTTTTGACATCTCCTGGCTAGCGTGCTCTGTTAGTGGACACAATTGACTGGGCAAACAAACAAAGTGCGGGATGACCTCTGTTGATCGGACAGACAAATAAACGTCTGTGTGTCAATAATACCAACGACTTTGTGAATGGAAGACAAATATACAGAGTACACCAATATGGACGAGTCTCGCAGGGCATTATCACGCTGGTATGAAGGGAAAATTGGCATGGACGTGGTTCTTTGTTTTTGACAACTGCATTTGAGAGACAAAAATAGAAGTTTCTATGGAAACAAAAACAGTCATCTGTGAAAATGGAGGTCAACATTCCCTTCTTTTTTTTTTTTTGCTTGTATACAGCTAGCTCGGTCTCTGGAGAGCCTGCACACCTATCAAGTGTGAAATTAAACAACCAAGTTAATCTTTCGTATCAGCATTTTTGAAAATGTGTCTTTTTCCGAGCTGTTCGGCACTTGCTTCGTTTTAATGTAGTCATTTGCATAACAACCTCCTCCACAACAACAGTTGGGCAGATTAAAATGAGCTAACAGCGGCTTTGAGCACGCGCCATTCATTTGCAGTCTTGACGGGAGGGATGAACGTGTCCTGCTTGAGTGGGCGTCTCAGAGTATCCGGAAGTTTCTAATATCACCACAAAGCACGTTAGATTGGTTTCTCCTCGCTATCCTTCAAAAATAGTTGCGAGAGGGGTCAGGAAAGTCGCAAAGATGACGCCACCGAGTAGGCTTGCTTGTTTGCTTTGCCTCGATCAGTGACTAGTCACGAGGTAACCAAATCCGCGCTTGGCATTTACATTAAAGGGGATGTTAAGTTTCCATGACTTTGTGTTCACATATGGATTGGTAAATATGACCTCACCACTTACTGGCTTGGCATGAATGTCACAGTGCTTTGTGTTTTATCAAGTCCGCGTGACATGTTATCATTATGCCAATGCTGCAGTCTTTCCGTGGAATGTTGTCATCACAATGGTAGGAGAACTTTCTGTAGACACAGGTGACCGCACGATGAATTTCATCAAGAGATGTTTTCCCGTAACGAATCCTTTTTCAGATGGCCCTTGAATCAATTGTCTTGAAACCAGCAGCAGAGGGCCTGATGAATGTTAACGCATGCCCCCACCCCCACCCACACTCCACATCCCAGTGCTGTGATTAGAGACGTTGACCCTCTTTTAATATACCAAATTCCCATTTTCTCTGATTCATGAGTAAGAGCCCTCAGGGGGAGCTCGGCCAGTGGCAGTCTGCCAAAAAAAAAGAAGAAAAAAAAAAAAGGCCCTCCTTGTAGCAAAGCTCCATAAGTCGTGGTTGCACACCATTAATAGTCATCGCTTGTCTCACGCTAACTTTGCTATTGTTATTGGCAGCTCGCAATGGGGAGGGCGCCTTACACAAGAGGCACTATGACTGGGCAGGGAATTCTTAACTTTGAACATTAGCAGATTACACATGCAAGTATCGTGAAATGTCAGAAATGTGTACACACAAAAGATTATAATGCTGCATGGCATTTTGCATTTGCCAACTTTATTGCCACTTAGTTATTCACTGGTCATCCTCTCTATCAAGGGGAATGCGGTGCTGTAACATGCCAACGAATATACATTCACATCAGTTCCAGTCCAGACTTCCCACGTGTTACTTTGTAAAACGATGTGATCTTGTCCTGATTGCTTTCACTGGCTGTGTTAGATGAGCTTGAACCTGACCTTTGCCTCTTCATACAGAAGTCATCCATAACTTACAGCGTGCGCGCACGTCCTCCAAATACGAGTCCGTCATCAACGTGATATTTGACACAATTTCAGACCCGCTATTTGAATGCGGGCAGGCCAGCGGCTTCGTTTGGGATCTCGTCGAGAGTATCGTTTTCATCTGTGGGTTAAAGGGTGTGGGGGCGGCCAAACACACACAAGACCTACTGTTGGAGAGCGGCCACGTGATGACAGACCCACCAAGAATGTTTCCCCGACCGCAAATGTAATAGAGCACCACGGTTCTCTTATTAAGGGGTGAAATAATTTCCACCAAAGTGGTTGGCGGCGCTGACAGCGCAGATGAATGCTGTCTGTACCCGAGCCAGCATAACAACTGCTCCTGCATGCATACTGAAGGCTGAGGGAGGCCTGCCAGCTCGGCATTCATGCATATTTGCCTCGGTGAACATCTGCCAGTGCAAATAATTGATGCTGTTCTCTCCGCTAATGGCCACTGGATCCCCCTCCGATAAGTTTTCCACAACTTCTACACATACAGTAAGCCTCATTCCCCTCCATCTTGACCACAGGTCACACTTGACGGCGAGGAGGAAATTCCCAGGCGGGTTAAAAAAAAAAAAAAAAGAAAAAAAAGAAAAAAAAAAGAGCCAACTGCTTCCTGTCCCTGCTTGGCCTCTGGGTTAAGCATGCTGTCAAGGCTGCGTATCCACAACATCCTCCTCGGTCACGGGTCCTGATGGAGCGTTGCCGTGGGTGGGATCCATCCGCGCGGCGGCCCTCGACGCACGCCGCACAGCGGTGAATATCCAATGAGCACACTTGGAGGAGGATCAAAACATTTGAGCTCAATGATGCTACAGCGAGTCCAACAGCGCTGGTGTGATGTTCCAACACTACGCTATCAGGTGATTAAACATCCGAGGGGAGTCTCAAACGTCGCCACTAGCAGATGCTGGATTAATCATTAATTGACTCTGTGCCATTTCTGTTTCATCTCGACCGACCCACAAATGAGGGAGAATTTAATTCACCGATGACATCCAACCGACGCGATGTGGACTAAATAAAATTATTGGGACATGCCTCCTCATCAATTAATTAGTCAATAAGGGGTGTATGAGCTATCCTTTGGACAAACTTAGTCATATTACATCATCAACCATTGTGTGCTTTCAGCGAGATAGCCACCTATCAACTTTTAACACCATTTGTGATTTTTGGCAGCACGCCGCACTTGCGGTTAGCATATCCGGCTCACAATTCTGAGATTGGGGGTACAAAATTTGGGCTCCGGTGTATTTTTTTTTCCCGGCTACTCAGGATTCCTCCCGTAAACTTTGAAAACTCTAAATTCTCCTAAAGGTGAATGCCCGTGATTGTTTGACCCGCCCCCATCATTGGTTGGCGACCAGTGTATGCCTACTGTCGCCCAAAATTGGATCCCAACTCACCCGTGACACTAAAAGGACAAGTCTCGTCACCGAAAGTACATCTCTGTTGTAGGACTGAGACGAATCTGGAAGGAGCAGCAGGCATCCAGACTGCTGGAAAAGCCAAAGAAGAACACACATCAGGATTATTCAACATTTACGATTGTTAGCCCTGATGGTGTTTATGAGCAGATCATGGAGGAGGGGGCAGAAAAAAAAAAATCACTCTTGACCACCGCATGTTAATTGCGCCGGATAATCTTTCGAGACATCCCGCAATCGAAATGGGAGGAAATGCTTAAATTCGGCCTGATTAACAATATTTGTGTGCCCTACTTCAGTCGATTGTGAAAGGGCATTTTCCCCTCCCAGGAAGGTCCATCAAGAGATGCGTGAATTATTCTAGTGTGGGGGTGGAGGGTGGGGGTGAGTCAGTCACAAAAGTTTCTCTATTCCATGGGGGGGGGGAACAACTCTCAAAAATTTTTTTCCATTTCCACTTCCTGAAATGGTAACAGGAAGAAGTCCCAATGCGCCAGTACCAGTATTGTGACTTGCCTCTTAAATCATAATAAAACCCAGACCGCTCTGCTCCCAGAGACATACCATCCTCCATTACATAAGTCTGCGTTTGAAAAACAACCCATAAAATGTTAGTACACACCTGAGGAGTGATTATAGTGTGTAAAACCCTTGAAGGGAGAGTAAAACATCAAATGAACACATGCACAGGGGGGGGGGGGGGGGGGGAGTGATGAAAGTGTGGAAACCCCCGCACGCACATCAAGTCTGCCAACATTTTTTTTAATACTGTACGTGTGTGCGTGTCGGTCGAAGCAAAGAGCTGCCGAGAAGTTCTCCTCGTTACCTTTCCGCCGTTGCGCAGACTGGCAGGAGGTCAGCGTGCTGCACCCCACCGACACGAGCTGCTGTCAACAAGCAAGGAGAATAGTTAGAAGATCGAGGGCAGCGCCGTGGCTCGGCGGGCGAGGTCACGCCGAATCACTCAAGCCGGAGCTGACCGAGGACGCGGCTGGACAACATGTCACGACACAGAACTCCTAATGGCCTACTCAGCCACCAATCTAACATACACGCCAGTGCACGCATGCATGTGGGCAGTCGTACGGGCGGGGATCACGTCGCTGTTTTCTCTACTATTTATGGACCTTGACTTCACATTTCTAGGTTGGAATCCACAGTGTAATGTGAACCTGAAAAGCACATTTTCTGGTCTATGAGAAACAAACTCTTCGCAGTGGGAGTGTCCTATTGATCTAACAATAACTTCGCTTTTATCGGGTGACCCGGTGAAGTGGTTTTAGCTCATATCCTTCCAATTTTGAACAATTTGAACATTTATGAATCCATGCAGCTGGGGGAGGGAGGAAAAAAACCCCATCTTAACACACCCCATACCACAGGATCATCAGTCAGGAAGATAATCTTTTTGACACATACGAGTACAGGGCCTTTGCTGACTTTGACGCCAAGTATGGGAAAATTGTGATAGTTTTCCAGCTGTGAATGTGACATAAAGGTTTGTGTTTCTATATACGTCGTGTGTTTGGCCAACAACCAGTCCAGGATGCACCCTGCTTTTTGCTCAAGTCAGATGAGGAAGGCTCCATCCCAACATGTCACCTTAAGTAAGCTAAGCACTACAAAAAAAGAAAAGAAAAGCATATTCTATTATTTTATACATCAACATGATGATGCGTAGAGAGAAATGGCTCCTAGACCGCTCGTTTTTATCACATTGAATGGGGTTAAACCAGGCAACTCAATACAACTACTAAGTTGCTTCACAGTGTATTTTGTAGCCAAGACTGCCGTCTGCAGGTCAAAACGGGAACCAAACTTCATTGGATACCCAACGATGGGGGTCTCCTACGGAGCTTAAATCATACTGAGAGGTCTTTCCCTATTTTGTCCAGCTCATATAGTCAAATAAGGAAATGAAATATGGACTTGTTTCGCTGCGCCCACAACCAATACAACTGAACCAAAAAAGAAAAAAAATAATATTTTTTAAATATTACTTACATCAGACAAACATAATTCACCCACAATCACCAATTAATCTAACAGGCATGGTTTGGGAATGCGAAATGAAGCTGCAGTACTGAGAGAAAACCTCTGCAAGTACAGGCTGAACAATGACAGTTGCATCCAGGAAGATTTCATTGTCAGATATGAATACAGTAAGGCAGACATGCTAACTGTTAGGCTTGCGTAGCACACCGTATTTCAGCTAAATGAAGGATTAGAACCACCTTAGAGGTTATTATGAGACTGCCGCAATGCAATTGCATATCATTGCAAACTCCAACCATAATAAGAGTGTTTCCTTGATTACCACAGTTGCAGTTTTTCTGGTCAAGCCCAAGCCATGTCTAATATAAAAGTACTGCTTTGTACTAATGAACTATATTGATGAGCGTTGAGGAGTTTCGTGTAGTGCTTTGCATCTATCTTGTAGCATTCTCGTGCCAGTATATTGAAGTCAATTGAGGGATTTAATGTATGCTTTGCCGCCATCCTGTGGCATCTATAAGAAATTAGAAAACTTTTTCGAGGAGCATCAATGACTCAGACTTTCGCTTTTTGTAGCCAGTCTCGGTTCGAACAATTGTGTTGTTGAACATAGTCATGGAAAAAATGATCACATCAACCTTGTTTCTTCAGTTTTTTGTCGGTTGTGTGGACTGGACTAATTTAATGTGGGCTGGAGAGTGGTTCATGTACGCCGGTCTCTGTTATGCCTTTTTCTTCGGCGCCTCCTTCTGACGTCACCACCAACTAGGCATAACAAACAGAAACCAGAGTACATGAACCACCACTCTTAAGCATAAAGTCTCTAAACTCGGACGTTACACTAACAATGACAACAACAAATAGCTCAAAAGAGTTTAATGTACGATCTGATCTATCTTCCCAAAAAATTGAAGAACACGAGGTGGTTCAACACATTTTTCCCGTCACTGGAAACTCACCAATAATGTCAATTCATCCTTTCATGCATCAATAACGATAACCTGTCACCTGATGACACCATAAGCTGTCCACTGTAGTAACCGCTGTCCCTGAAAGGGTTAAATATGTCCTTGTAGTCATAGAAGTAGGATCTGTCTTTCCAGATTTCCTAATCTCAAACACACATTAACATGTCAGCGTAGCAGTAATCTCTGTTTTATCTAGCATGTGCCGTGAGAGACAAGCAGCAGACGCAAGTTCACAAAACACGTGATGTCAAAGCTAATTGAGAAAAGGCCTCGACGCCTACCGAAAGCTTTCATGAATTAGCCTCCCAGCGAGCAAGATCCTGGGCTCGGAAAGCGCTTCGATACTGCACCGCTTGCGTTGGAAACAGATGGATCAAACAGCCCTTTCCTTTATTTGGACCGAACTGTTATTGGAAGGACTTTCAGCGAGAACTGCCAACGCTGGCCGCCGTTCAGCAAAACAAATAGACACAGATGTAGTTTTCCATTTTACAGGCTGTTTATGTTGTGCAAATTCCTTCCCCCAGAAGAGCGGGATATGTTCCTTCATGTTTTAGTGGCTCCGACTGACCGCAGCCCTTTGTGGAGAGTGTACTTTTCCACTACTAATGACATGCAGTCACACAAAGCTCTGGCAGCCATGCACGGCTAAGACTCGCTGCCCAATATCTAATTAGTCCACCACTAACTCCCAGTCTGGGGAAACATTCAGTACCACATTAAACGCTGGCGGGTTTTCACCTCAAAAAGAGTGCCGAGCAGATGGATTTGCTGTTGAGGAATCATATGAGGCACAAATCGCCTTCATCAGTCAGTTTAAGTGACAAAATTCTGGGGCTGCGGTTGTCACTGATCCCCCGTAGTCGAATTGATGCAGCTTGGAGGGAGCCAAGGATTGGATGACAGTTTTATGTGTTGCAAGGACGATTTGGTGGTTTGTGTGCACGCATGTGGATCTCCACTAAAACATGATGTCGATATTTAGACAACAGCGGAATTCAGTCGTGAAAACGCTTTGTAGAATCATGACATCTAGTGGCTGCTTCGCATCACAGCATCTCCCCCCAACTGCCCCGACAAATAAAAAGAAAAACGCCCAGGAACTACTGTGCAATACAGTACTGTACTTCCAGATAAACCATTGCGCGCGCGTGTGTGTTTGTGTTTTTAACAGCATGCCTAACCATGTGTGAAAAAGTACTTAGCCCAGTGGTTCTTAACCTTTTCGAGGTACTGAACCCAACCAGTTCATATGCACATTCACAGAACCCTTCATGAGTGAAAGATAAAAATATGATTTTTTTTTTACAAACGCATTTATTAAAAACAGAAAAAAGTCAACACAATTAGTCAAAGAATAAAGGACAAGGTTTTTAATTGTGCACGAAATGAACCAGCCAGTGATGGCAAAGCCGGCGCGTCATAACTACCGGTAATTGACATGTTGAGTCCAGTGGTCTTAACCTCCATGGCAGAGGCTCTGTCGAACCCCTGAGACTGATTCACCGAACCCCTGGGGTTCAATCGAACCCTGGTTAAGAACCACTGACTTAGCCCCTTGTTGTGGCTAATCACATTTTGTTGTACATTTTCACAGGTCAGGCAGCACAGTGGTCGGTCGACTTGTTAGCACATCGGCCTCACAGTGCAGAGGTGCAGGGTTCGATTGTGGGCTCTGGCCTTCCTGTGTGGAGTTTGCATGTTCTCCCCTTGCCTGTGCTTGTTTTCTCCATGTTACACCAGTTTCCAACCACATTCCAAAAACATGCATGGTAGGTTAATGGAACATTCTAAATTGGTGATAGGTGCGACTGTGAGTGTGACTGGATGGTTTGTCTATGTGTGCCCTGTGATTGACTGGTAATCAGTTCAGGGTGTACCCCACCTATTGCCCAAAGACAGCTGGGATAGGCTAACTAAACTCAAAAGTTTACTTGCATCTCTAAATTTAAAAAAAAAAAAACAATTGTCAAAATTTCCTGGCTGGTGTTACAATTTTTTTAAATGTCAAATGGTTGCAAAGCAGATCAGATAATGGATGGATTTCAGAGACCACATCCAGGCCTGCTCAATAAAGAAATAACCTGAATAGAACCAGTCTGACAAAATGAAGTTGCCCAAATGATCTCAAAAAGCTGCAACCAAATTATCTAAAGAAATTCAAGAATGAATGAGAAATAAAGTAATTGACATCTGCAGTCTATACAAGGTTACCAAGTGAATTCTAACGCTTTAAGACTCAAACGAATCACGATGACAGACATTATCCACAAAGGGGAAAAATATGGAAGATCTGTCTCAGAGCGGCTGAGGCAGGGGTGTCAAACATACGGCCCGCGGGCCGGATCCGGCCCGCTAGGAGGTTTGATCAGGCCCGCAGGATGATTTAAAAGTGAAAAAATGCATAAAAGACACGGAAAGAATATTTTTAATAAGGTGCAGTTCATGGAATATCCGCTAGGGGGGACACACTGTTTTGATCAGAGGAAAATACTTTTTTTTTTTTTTCAAGATGGCGCCCGAATAGGCAGCCGTCAACAAGTGCTCTTCAAGAGCCTTGCGTTTTTTGTCGTTTTTGTGGTTTGTTTTGTTATTTTGTGTTGTTACGTCGTGTGGACCTGATGTGGACCCGTTTTCAGCATTTTTGGCCACGTCATTCGTCAAAGAAGAAGAATCTGTGCTTGGTGGTTGCGCCTTCTCGGCAGCACACTCGTACCAGCACTGATTTTTTTGATTGGGAGGAATGCCGGCGCCATTTGACTGTCGTTGCTGGACATCCCCGGGGCGCTTGTGTCTTGCGCCTGAAGTAGGCAGCATTTTCACAGCCCTGCTTTGTTCAGCGAAAAGGTCAGTGCCGATGGACAGTCTGCATGGATTGGATGGATGCATGGATTGAGGAGCCGACGATGAGAAGAAAGGAGCGTCAGCGCAGAGCGCCGATGCATATGTGGAACTGGGAGTCGCGACTTGGAATTGAAGCGGATTTACATGGGACAGGAGAAGAGAGCCAATCTCTCTTTTTCGTTAATGGATGCTACAGCTTCTTGTTGCTTTCAAGCTTAGCTTGTAGCAGACGTGTGCACATTGCCGCATGACGTCTTTGATCCACTGGTGAAAAGGACACTTTGATTCGCTCCTCTTTCATCTATTACGGCTTCAAACAACAAAGTGTATGCAGGAAAGTGGTTAAGATTGCACAATTGTCTGTGTTTCATGTGTTGTCTTGTATTATTTTGTCATTTTTTTGGTCAACTTTTCTTTTGATGGCGGCGCGGACACCCGCAGCGGCTCCTCTTGTTTTATGTTGAGGGGGAAGAAATTTCATCTGTGCTGTATGTTACACATACGTACAGCACATTTGACAATAAAGTTGTATTCAATTAAAAAAAAACAACATTGTTTTGCCCCTCCGTGAGCCGTCACCTTACCGTGGTGGAGGGGTTTGCGTGCCCCAATGATCCTAGGAGCTAAGTTGTCCGGGGCTTTATGCCCCTGGCAGGGTCACCCATGGCAAACAGGTCCTAGTTGAGGGACCAGACAAAGCATGGCTCAAAAGATCCCTTATGACGAGTCACATAAATGGAGCCAAGTTTCCCTTGCCCGGACGCGGGTCACCGGGGCCTCCCTCTGGAGCCAGTCCTGGAGGCGGGGCCCGTTGGCGAGCGCCTGGTGGCCGGGCCTATACCCATGGGGCCCGGCCGGGCTCAGCCCGAAGAGACAACGTGGGTCCCCCTTCTCATGGGCTCACCACCCATGGGAGGGGCCAAAGGGGTCGGGTGCAGTGCGAGCTGGGCAGCAGCCAAAGGAGGGGTCCCTGGCGGTCCGATCCTCGGCTACAGAAGCTAGCTCTAGGGACATGGAATGTCACCTCTCTTGCAGGGAAGGAGCCCGAGCTGGTGTGCGAGGTGGAGAAGTTCCGACTGGATATAGTCGGACTTACCTCCACACACAGCCTGGGTTCTGGTACCAGTTCTCTCGAGAGGGGTTGGACTCTCTTCCACTCTGGAGTTGCCCACGGTGAGAGGCGCAGAGCAGGTGTGGGCATACTCATTGCCCCCCGGCTCAGTGCCTGTACATTGGGGTTCACACCGGTAGACGAGAGGGTTGCCTCCCTCCGCCTTCAAGTGGGGGGACGGGTCCTGACTGTTGTTTGTGCGTACGCACCCAACAGCAGTTCAGCGTACCCACCCTTTTTGGAGTCCTTGGAGGGTGTGCTGGAGAGTACTCCTGCTGGGGACTCCCTTGTTCTGCTGGGGGACTTCAATGCTCACGTGGGCAATGACAGTGAGACCTGGAGGGGCGTGATTGGGAAGAACGGCCCCCCCGATCAGAACTCGAGTGGTGTTTTGTTATTGGACTTCTGTGCTCGTCACGGATTGTCCATAACAAACACCTTGTTCAAACATAAGGGTGTCCATATGTGCACTTGGCACCAGGACACCCTTGGCCGCAGTTCGATGATTGACTTTGTGGTTGTATCATCGGATTTGCGGCCGCATGTTTTGGACACTCGGGTGAAGAGAGGGGCGGAGCTGTCAACTGATCACCACCTGGTGGTGAGTAGGCTCCGATGGTGGGGGAAGATGCCGGTCCGTCCTGGCAGACCCAAACGTATTGTGAGGGTTTGTTGGGAGCGTCTTGCGGAATCCCCTGTCAGAAGGAGCTTTAACTCCCATCTCCGACAGAGCTTTTCCCATGTTCCGGGGGAGGTGGGGGACATTGAGTCAGAGTGGACCATGTTCCGTGCCTCTATTGTTGAGGCGGCCAATCTGAGTTGTGGCCGTAAGGTGGTTGGTGCCTGTCGTGGCGGCAACCCCCGTACTCGCTGGTGGACACCAGCAGTAAGGGATGCCGTCAAGCTGAAGAAGGAGTCCTATCGGGCCTTCATGGCCTGTGGGACACCAGAGGCAGCTGACAGGTATCGACTGGCCAAGCGGAATGCAGCTTCGGTGGTCGTCGAAGCAAAAACTCGGGCATGGGAAGAGTTCGGTGAGGCCATGGAAGCCGACTTCCGGACGGCTTCGAGGAAATTCTGGTCCACCATCCGGCGTCTCAGGAGGGTGAAACAGTGCACCACTAACACTGTGTACAGTGGGGATGGGGCGCTGTTGACCTCGACTTGGGACGTTGTGAGCCGGTGGGCAGAATACTTCGAAGACCTCCTCAACTCCACCAGCACGCCTTCCTTGGAGGAAGCAGAGTCTGGGGACTCTGAGGTGGGCTCTTCAATCTCAGTGGTCGAAGTCACCGATGTGGTTAAAAAGCTCCTCGGTGGCAAGGCCTCAGGGGTGGATGAGATCCGCCCGGAGTTCCTCAAGGCTCTGGATGTTGTAGGGCTATCTTGGTTGACACGCCTCTGCAACATCGCGTGGTCATCGGGGAGAGTGCCTCTGGATTGGCAGACCGGGGTGGTGGTCCCTCTGTTTAAAAAGGGGGACCGGAGGGTGTGTTCCAACTACAGAGGGATCACACTCCTCAGCCTCCCTGGTAAAGTCTATTCAGGGGTGTTGGAGAGGAGGGTCCGTCAGGAAGTCGAGCCTCAGATTGAGGAGGAGCAGTGTGGTTTTCGTCCCGGCCGTGGAACAGTGGACCAGCTCTACACCCTTAGCAGGGTCCTTGAGGGTATGTGGGAATTCGCCCAACCGGTCCACATGTGTTTTGTGGACTTGGAGAAGGCGTTTGACCGTGTCCCTCGGGGGGTTCTGTGGGGTGTGCTTCGAGTATGGGGTACCGAGCCCCTTGATACGGGCTGTTCGGTCCCTATACTGCCGATGTCAGAGTTTGGTTCGCATTGCCGGGAATAAGTCGGAATCGTTCCCAGTGAGGGTTGGACTCCGCCAAGGCTGCCCTTTGTCGCTGATTCTGTTCATCACCTGTATGGACAGAATTTCTCGGCACAGCCGAAGCGTTGAGGGAGTCCTTTTTGGTAGCCTCAGTATTGCATCTCTGCTTTTTGCAGATGATGTGGTACTGTTGGCTCCTTCAAGCAGGGCTCTCCAACTCTCACTGGAGCGTTTCGCAGCAGAGTGTGAAGCGGTTGGGATGAAAAGCAGCACCTCCAAATCTGAAACCATGGTCCTCAGTCGGAAAAGGGTGGAGTGCCCACTCCGGGTCGGGGAGGGGATCTTGCCCCAAGTGGAGGAGTTTAAGTATCTTGGGGTCTTGTTCACGAATGAGGGCAGGAGGGAGCGAGAGATCGACAGGCGGATCGGTGCAGCGTCTGCTGTAATGCGGACGTTGTATCGGTCCGTCGTGGTAAAGAAGGAGCTGAGCCAAAGGGCGAAGCTCTCAATTTACCGGTCGATCTACGTTCCAACCCTCATCTATGGTCACGAGCTATGGGTCGTGACCGAAAGAACGAGATCCCGGATACAAGCGGCCGAAATGAGTTTTCTCCGCAGGGTGTCCGGGCTCTCCCTTAGAGATAAGGTGAGAAGCTCGGTCATCCGGGAGGGGCTCAGAGTCGAGCCGCTTCTCCTCCACATCGAGAGGAGCCAGATGAGGTGGCTCGGGCATCTGATTAGGATGCCTCCTGAACGCCTCCCTGGTGAGGTGTTCCGGGCATGTCCCACTGGGAGGAGACCCCGAGGATGACCCAGGACACGCTGGAGAGACTATGTCACCCAGCTGGCCTGGGAACGCCTCGGGATCCCCCGGGAAGAGCTGGAAGAAGTGGCTGGGGAGAGGGAAGTCTGGGCTTCCCTGCTAAAGCTGCTGCCCCCGCGACCCGACCTCGGATAAGCGGTAGAAGATGGATGGATGGATGGACATTGTTTTGATCAGAGAAGAAGACAACAGCAGCCTCAGTCTGTCACTGAGACAGACCCCAACACAGCAGATGCTATCAAGGACACGTGAATACCTTATTCTTTACACATATTATAGCATTCTCTTTAGTTTGTAAGGTGTAGGCAGGGATTACATTTAGATTTTATATGCTTGTGTAAATGGTTTAAAAATTCCTTTCTTGATAAATCTCGTTTAATCTTAAAAGTGCATTACTATATTTTTCAATACCAATTACTTGTTAAGGTTTTGTGCCTTTGTACAGTCAGTGGGATCAGTTGCAATGCATATATGTGAATGATAAAAGTAAATTGCAAATTCTTCTAAGGAAATCTTAGGTGCTTCATGAAATGTTTTGTAAAAGATATGTTCATTAAATTTCAAAATTTTCCGAAGGCTCTTGTGCTTCTTTAGACCAAAACAAAGGAAATACACATTATTTTGGTTATTTATAGCAGAGTATGGAATCATTTTTAATGGTCAGGCCCACTTGACATCTAACTCGGCCGTATGTGGCCCACAATGTGAAATGAGTTTGACACCCCTGGGCTAAGCGAAGAGAAATCACTACCATGAGAGCAAAGTGTCAACTGATGCAAGAGGTCACAAAGCAACCCAGGACGTAAACTAAAGAAGTGCTGGCCTACCTTGCTTCAGTTAAAGTCAGTGTTCAGGACTCAACAATGACAAAGAGACCAGGCCAAAACGATATTCATTGCAGAGTTCCAAGACGAAAACCACTGCTGACCAAAAAGAACATAAAGGCTTGTCTTACTTTTGCAAAACACATTTAAATGATTCCCAACACTTTTGGGAAAATATTCTATGGACTGACAAAAAGAAAGGTGAACAGTTTAGGAAGCTATGCATCCTGTTCCATCTGGTGCAAATGTAATACAGCTTTTCTGGAAAACAACCTCATGCAAAAAGTTAAAACATAGTTTGGGGCTGCTTTGGTACTTCAGGACCTCAATGACTTGCTGTGATTGATGGAACCACAAACTCTTCTTTACGAGAAAATCCTGTGAGAGAATGTTTGGCCATCAGTTTGTGAAATGACGCTGAAGCGCATTTGGGTTTGCATCACAACAAAAAAACAACAACTGAAAAAACATCAGCAAGTCAACTTTCCAATGGCTTAAAAAAAAAAGAAAGTTTTGGAATGGCCTCATCGAAGTCCAGACAGACTTGATTCTGATTGAAATGCTGTGGAATAACCATTGTCGACCGCTAATTATCGACCACTGATCAATCCAAGCATCCCTAATATGTGGTACTGATTTAATGATATACAGTGAAACTCCTCTACAAGAAATATTTCACAACAGGGGGGTTTTCACTGTAGCAAATTTGAAACAGGAAGTGGGAATGGTGTTAATGCATGAAGATTTTTTCACACTAGGGGGTATTTTCACCCATGTAGATTTCGTTGTAGAGGAGTTTCACGGTAACTTTGGAAAATAAAGAGAATCAGAGTCTCCTGTAAGCCAGTCTTGGTGATCTACATCTGACATACAAAGAAATAAATGGTTACATGTGGATTTTGTTAAGGCCGATGGGGGAAATGGTATTAAGTAACCCCATCCCTCCAACGGTGCTTTTGGCCCTTTTTGGCCCTAACAAGTACAAGTCGGCCAGCACTGACGAAACCACAAATCAGTCTAAAAACAAACATTTAGCATCGTCGTTTTTTTTTTGTCAAATACATCCCTGCAATTGAGGGAAAGACTGGTGTCTGCAAAACATCCGAGCGCCTGATATTTCTTTGTGCAGCATCACATGCTTCTCATCACATACGCTGGCAACAACAGCACACTGTGACACGGTCAATGCAAACCATCAGAGAGCAATTCATGTTCTGAGAGGATTATCGCATTGAGGCCATTTTTCAAGTTGGAGAAATCATCACTTGATTGCTGGATCCGGAGCTGTTCGTGCAGTTTACCCATTGACGGGCCAAAAACAAACAAACCCATTTGAAATGTTATTCAAACTGACATTTTGCTTTTCCGGAAAACGTCCACATTATACCGCTGTGTGAAATACATTCCGGTTTATCTCATTCAAGTGTTACAG
The DNA here is from genome assembly GCA_018466805.1 of Hippocampus abdominalis. Taxonomy (NCBI): domain Eukaryota; kingdom Metazoa; phylum Chordata; class Actinopteri; order Syngnathiformes; family Syngnathidae; genus Hippocampus; species Hippocampus abdominalis. The sequence continues at coordinate 22,441,505 of CM031697.1, forward strand.
CCAACAAACAAGCTTGGATTCTGAGAAAATCTTTCATAGAAGTCCCAGAGAGCAAAGCGAAGACACGTGATGAAATGAAGCACTTTTATTAGAAAACAATGACTGTATGTGAACAAAAACAAAGAACCAAAAGGCGGCTTGGAATTGAAGCGGATTTACATGGGACAGGAGAAGAGAGCCAATCTCTCTTTTTCGTTAATGGACGCTACAGCTTCTTGTTGCTACAGCTTAGCTTGTAGCAGACGTGTGCACATTGCCGCATGACGTCTTTGATCCACTGGTGAAAAGGACACTTTGATTCGCTCCTCTTTCATCTATTACGGCTTCAAACAACAAAGTGTATGCAGGAAAGTGGTTAAGATTGCACAATTGTCTGTGTTTCATGTGTTCATGTGTATTATTTTGTCATTTTTTTGGGTCAACTTTTCTTTTGATGGCGGCGCGGACACCCGCAGCGGCTCCTCGTTTTATGTTGAGGGGGAAGAAATTTTATCTGTGCTGTATGTTACATATACGTACAGCACATTTGACAATAAAGTTGTATTCAATTCAATTCAATTCAATGTTGAAGTTCCTTGTCAAAAGACGGGTCATAGAAACTAATGGGTGGTATTAAAAAAACATACCAATACAAGGAGAGCGTACTTAGCAGCTTTCCGAATGAAAGAAACTTGACCAGTTGGTCCGAGACTTCCTTGACGATCCACTCATCTTGATCCACGATAAGCTCTCCTAATCACAAAGTTCAAACGGCCTTACGGTGGTACTCCGGCGGGGCCACCTCGTAGTCGCTGGCGCTGAAGAGCGTCGCAGAGTTCTTGACGAGGTACCTGCAACGAAGAGACAAGCGTCACTCACGTGTCTGCTGTGTTGGCCAGGCGAGAGCTGATGTGAAGTTCAAACACTCACTTGAGGAAGTCTTGCAGGTAGGTGAGCAGCAGTGCCAGGCTCTTCTCATCCAGGGGAGTATAAGCCAGCATGGCTCCGATTCGCACTTGCAAGACCAAAAGGGTAAGATATTATCAAGAAGCGCCTCACATATCAGATTGAACATCATCAAAAATATTGATGCAAATTTTCCTGCACATTCCAAAAGGTGCTCTCCTGTAATGTGATGACCGTGTAGGATTGTCATGGTCAAGGAACAGATTAGACATAGTCACCACCCGGAAACCACCTCACCATGACATCGCCACAGCTGAAGGGTTGATACGAAGCAGGACGGATGGATGGATTCTTAAACCTACGTCAGTTCCAACTGGTCAGATCTTCGAGCAGAAATTGAAAACAGGCCAACCTTCTGTTGTGCAACCCTTGTGACCAGACAGGCGTGGTACAGGTTGCAGTCCTCTCGTATTGTCTTTCAACTTGGAATGTTTTTCACGCACACACCTCCAGAGACTGGCCATTGTGCTGACAACACGTTCTCAAATAGAACTGACCCTAACCTGGCTGGTTTACCTATTGGAAGCTTGTTTCTAAAACTTCCAGCGAGTAGTTTCAAATGTTTCTACGGGACTTAACAAATGACTACTTTGAAATGAATATTTGAAACCTCAGAAAAACGGACACAGCACATGACAGGACTTGAACTTATTATTATAAACTAGTCTCATGTTTCATTCAAGAACATGAGCAAAGGTGTCCAAAACTTTTTTCCTCATTGTATTTAATGATACATTTGTTATCATAATAACTGCTTTTCTTACGGTTCCTTGCCCAATAAATAGTCTGTTTCTGAAATAACGACCGCGCCCAACTTACAGCCACGACTCCCAAATCAAATTCATCGTGTGCTTCCGCGCGTTGAGTTTGAACATTAGCAGACCCTCTCAAGCTTGTTTATACATCCCGATGCACTGAAGTGCTCTCATGTGATTGAATAACTGGATATTTACATCACCAGAATTACCTAATGAAGTGGCTGGTGGATGGATTTTTAGAATCATGCAATTTTAGTTCCCATCATATCATCATTTTGAATGACAGGAGTATGTATCATGGGAGGTAGGTTTATCACAGTAAATCAGAATATGGGAGGATAATTGATTAAGACAGTATCCCCCCCACCCACCACCACCACAACCACATAATCATGTTAACAATGCTATCCTAGTTTCCTAGCAGATAATAACAGAAGGAGTAATGTTGTGTAATATGCTTTACCAAAGAGCCTTAAGAGGTGGGGGGCGCCATAGATCTGCGACATGGACGTATCTGGGTGGTTGGCCAAGATGTCTGCGTACTGCGGCCTCTCAAATTTGTAGAGCAGCTGCGTGCCCAGCATGACATTGAAATATTCCCGCACGCCGGCAACCACCTCGCTCACCGCAAACTCCCTGGAGCGACCAAGATCAAAGAACCTTCAAGTCTCCAGACAGCACTTTAGAAAACAAGCAAAGCTCTGGGAAGACTAGAAACGGGCGTTACTTGCTGTCTGAGGTTCCTCTCGATTTCTTGTAGTTTGCATAATCTTCAAGCACGGCATCAACGTTCTTCTTAGCAGGCAGATGGAAGAGCTGGAGACAGAAAACAAACACAGGGTGGTGACACTGGATTGAAAGGTCATCGGGACCACGGCACAATGGGCGAGGAGTTCGAAACCGACTGAAGTGAATATTCAAACTGGCAGCAAAAAATACCAAACAAACAAAAAAAGCCTGAGACAGTAAAAATGTCAAAGAATCACACAACACAAGGACACAAAATAACACATTTCAAAGCTCAGAGTATAACATATAGTATAGAATTGCAATGTTTTTGTAATAGACGGAGTTTTTTTGGCAGCCATTTTGAAAGTTCCAGGTAATCCTTTTTGCCAATGATAGAACTGGCAATGCAGGAAAACAAACAACTGGACATTAATATCTGGTGAATTGTTGTTGAATGTTAGCGGGTAATGTGAATTTAAGGCTTCAGAAAAAGGTGGTTGACAGTTTCAGACTTGGGGTCATAACGCTCTCATTTGAGCTAGGATACATGTCAAAGTAGACATTCTTAGTTTCGTTGTAACAAGGCGAATCATTTGATATGCACTTTAACACAATCGGGGTATTTTTCAAAAATGACAATGCACTGGTTTTTCCAGTCAAAAATGATCAACATTCATCAGGGCACCTGAAAACACTTCCAATCCTGTACATTTATACAGTCAAACCTCGGTTTTCGAACGTCTCGGTTCTCGACCAATTCGGTTTTCAACCAAATATTTCGAGTTTTTTATGCCTCGGATGACCAACAAATTTCGGTTCTCGAACAAACTGAGCGCACTTGAATACACCATTTGACTCCTCTCGCCTTCCTTACACGAGGAAGTGACGCTTCCTCGTGTTGCTTTCCATTCTGAGCAGATGTGTTCAATAAACATTTTTATTTTAAAAAGAGCGTGTTTTCGGTTTTCGAACAATTTCGGTTTTCCAACAGCCTTCTGGAGCGGATTATGGACGAAAACCGAGATTTGACTGTATCTGCATAAGTGTATATATCGGGGGTCGGCAACCTGCGGCTCCGCAGCTGCATGCGGCTCTTTAGCGCCGCCCTAGTGGCTCCCTGGGGCTTTTCAAATGTTTGAAAATGGAAAAAGATGGGAGAGGGAAATGTATTTTAATATGGTTTCTGTAGGAGGACAAACATGACACAAACATTCTTACCATTTTCCAATGCTGTTAAAATGTGTAGAATAAATATTAAATTCCAACATTTCTGTCAACAGAGATTTGCGTCACAGCCTGCGACACATGTTTCTATGAGCAGGGTGTGGTACCAGACAGGTGGCTGTTATTTTAAAAGAACGGTGTTTCATGTACAATTTAACGAGGGTACTGGCAGAGAATGGGAATCTGGAGGGCAGAGAGGAGCATTTTTAAAAAGGTACATGTGAGCAACGGTAGTTAACACACTGCAAAAGTTCGTCCGAAGCCTCGGCATGTGTGTGCAAGTGTGTGCGTATGCGCGTGTGCGGTAACAGGTCGATCTCGTGAGGCTGGTTGATCGAAAAGTAGATCTTCGGTCAAAAAAAGGTTGGGCACCACTGCACTACAGGATGCAGTGCACTGGGAAAAAGCATTTAATCATGAAGGCTCATTGTGTATTTGGAGCCAATTTAGTCATTTTGATTGTCGGCTAATATAGCTAATATAATAACATAAGGAATGCGTTTCCTTCATTATAAGGCTTTAGATTTTTTTGCGGCTCCAGACGCATTAGTTTTTTTTGGTCCAATATGGCTCTTTCAACATTCTGGGTTGCCGACCCCTGGTATACTGTAATATGAAGCCTCGAAACATTGTTCCCCAGAAAGAACACCAGGGGTCACTGTTTTTCCACTGCCGGGAGTCACTAACTGCAAGTCAGTTCAGTTGCTCCCGTCCAGCAGCCCAAAGATACTAACAAACACACCACCAACCTGTTTTTGTCGCGTAATCAAATCCCAGTCATCTACAAGCCAAGGTTTCAGCTCCTCGGGAATTTTGACTTTTACTTCGACTCTGTTTATGAAGGTCTCCTCCTGCCCCAACAAGATCAAGTTACACGATGTTACACGAGACAGCCAACAGTACTACCTCTTTCCCAACACAGCACAAACAAACACAGTACTGTACAGTGTGCTCAAACTTCAACGTAGGAGAGTGGCAAACATACACTTTCAACAGTGGGGTCAACACGAGCCCTCTTCTTTCGTGGAGGGTGGGTGGGGTCACTTCCTGAACTTGGACCTTCTCCTGGACCAGGAGCTAGAAAAGACAAAGACACTTAACTCTCCCTCCGTAATATCAAATACAAATTGTGGCACAATCTTTTTTGGTTTGATTTAACTCAGGTGGAAAAGACTGGCTGTAAACAAGAAATGGCCTTGTGTAATTTTTCCAAGCGAGGATGTGCGATCACTTGATAAAGAATGCTGTCTGTACGTGGCCTTTTGAATAAAAATACAAGAGATGATAATGATTGAATTAATATGCTTGAACTAAGTATTAGATGCGCCCAGCTCCTTTAAATACAATAATAATGATCAACAATAATAATAATAATAATGATAGAATCATACAGTTCCTGGTCAAGAAGTGTTCACTCAAATGTTTAATTTTTTAGGCTGTGAATCTGTCTCTAGCAAATCAGGTTTTCAAAATAATAGATTTTATTTATTCATATTTGTGAAGCAAGGCTTGGATTCAGCAACAGGTGGGATTTTTTTCTGAACTTACTTGGTGAAATTCATTATGTGCACGCTTTTATAGGTCAATCTTAATTCCAAAACATAAAAATATCTCAAAAACTTCATGCGCTAGGATAAAGACATTTTTAATAAGCGCCAAAAATACATTGAGGAGCACAAGATCGTCTGATTAAAATTTGCTATTGAGCAGTGTAATTTGTCATGGTTGTTTGTTTTTTTTACATTACTTATATCAACTGCAGGTGATGAGTATTTGTAAACCACATTCAGTAAATCAAAACAGAGCTCCAAAATAACCTTTTAAAAATACTTTGATGTTAGTCTACATTAATAGACACCAGCATGACAAACTAGAACAAGCGACATGACATGATTCAATACATATAGTCAAAGGCACGTACTTTTTTGTTTGTTCTTTTTGGTTTTCCTGCAATAGAACAAAAAAATACAACTGTAAAATGATGATCTGGCAACGCAAAGCAGGAGAGCCAATAAGCCCTGGGAATGTTGCACTCACACGTCGTTTTTCTGTGAAGTCGCAGGTATCTTCTTATTCGGTGCAGCACCCCTCATTCTTCCTTCAACATAATGGTCTCTATGGTAGGAAAAGAAGCGACAAAAAAGGCAACCTTTCGGACAGGGTGACAAATAAATACCACAGCTATGTAATTAAAAAAAAAAAAAAGTAAAATAAGTAGCTAGCGTGGACATGAATAGCCCGGTTTTTGTGATACAACAAAGTGACACCAACAAAAAATAGTTCAAAACCATTTACACCATTAATGTGACCTATACCCATTAAGACACAGCAATAATTCCAAAAGTTATGTTTGGTGCAAACACAACACTGCCCATCACCCAAGTACACTATTTGTATCGCGACACATGCAAGTGTGTCGTTTTTCTTCAGCTTGAGCCACACACAAGGTGGACGGATGAAATTACGAACGGTTCCAAATATCACTCAATGTTAGCACAAAATGGAATAGCTTAGGACAGTATCTTAACTTTATTTGGGGTTCTTCAGAAGAACTTTAAATGGCGACAGGTGTGTGTCGACTCTCATTTAACCCAAACTTAAATGTGTTAATTTTGAACACAACCACACTACATTGGGCACACAGATGCAACCAAATTATTTTAATTCTCTTCTTAAACAACTGCATTGGACACATTATAGGTCACATTACTGGGTGGAAGAAGTTTTGAAATTATTTATCTAGGTCTCATTACGTCACAAAAACATGTCATTTGAACATATTTTTTTAACCAATGTATATGCCAAGTGTTAAAACTGAAAAAGTTGTTGAAGGGACATACTGGTTGGCCTTCTGAAGCTCTTTCTGTTTCTGCAGATTGCTGTCCACATACTTCAGCACTCTACTCTCAGGAACCCATTCGTCCCAACTAGGAAGAGGGAGAACAAATAAGACGAGGCATTTATGCCAACCAAAATACAAATGTGAACCGACTCCCTTACTTTTTATTCCATCCGCTATAATGAATGAAGTACTTGATTTGTTTCTCCTTGACGTTTATCTTAACACACTGCAGAGAGACATTATTGTTACACTTTGAGAAGGAGACGTTCAAGAAGGAGTGCTGTGGAAACGTACCTTAGCTTCGTAGAGCAATGGCCCATGAAAACACAGCACTCTTTCACCTGGAAAACACAATCATTCACATACAGGTCAGCAATCTGTACAAGTAGATCAATTCGCTTTAGACAAACAAAACGTATCACATTTTGAGAGGGAAACAAGCGCACAAATGACGCGATGTGCAATAAACTAGGTGCACAGTAATAGTTGCGCGCACGTCAACCAACCTCGACTATTTAGGCAAGATCAGCTAGCAGTTACCTCAGGAAAGCCTGTAGAGGTAGGGGGTCGAAATTTTGCAGAGGAAAACGTTTTTCAATTGATCAATAAATTGGTATTGGCGTTATGATTGCATAGATTAACACAAGCTAAAATAATACTGGGAATAAAGATATGAATACATGCGCTGTGTGCATAGCAGCAACAATGAAGGCTAGCAGCGATGGAGATGTTAGCTAATGTCTGAGCTCCAATCCATCCACTCGGACGTTAATTATCACCACAGTTCGATTACGGTACAAGCAGGAAGCGTGGTACCTTCTTGAAATTTAGGTTTCGGGTCCTGTTTCGGCGCCATTCACGGATTAAACGATCAAAATAGGGGAAAAATCGCCAGCTCCCATTCCAATCTGAAACGGTGCCGCTCACTTATAGACGTCATCACCGATGTTCTGACGTCATTAAACGCGACCAAGCATAGCGCGACAATGGTTAATTATAGACCGGTTATTTTTGTCTGTGCGTTCTGAGATAAATTATATCTTGTTATGGAATATTAGTGTTGACATTTTATTTGGTTTCATCATGAGTGTGAAGAAGGAAATTTTGTTTTTCTGTTCAAATGGATGCGACCACCGTTTTGAAAGGGAAAATGTACAATTAACACTTAACTTGTCTCAATTTACAAATTGGCTTACTGTGAAATGCGGGCCTGTTAAATTGCACAAAAATCTAATATACTAGTAGGAACCCATGACTTATTTTGTCGTATGCATGACAGCAGGTTCATCGTGCCTCCTACATCTAACGAAAGAGCAATTGTTCTATCGCTCACAATAGAGAACAGTAGATCACTGCCATAAACAGATGAATAAATATATGCCTATAATTCAGGATCATTTTTGGAACAAATTGGTTGAAACTAGATAATTTACCAGAGCACCCAGGATGGGAATACTGCCAGTGATTAAGTTGAATTTAGCTGTTGCCCGGACATTGAAACCCTCTTTGACCCTATGTTTGGAAATATCTGTCAGTTTTGCCTATTACTTAGCCTGTGGTTCGCATTTTGACCCCCCACCCCGCCCATCCCCTTTAAAATAAAGGTTCAATCAGACAGACACATTTTCTTGTTTAATTCTTATAAATATCAAACAGCACAGTAGACCTCTTAGCGGTTCAAAATGCTCAAAGCCTCTACTGAGAGTTATTGACATCATCTGATAGGTAAAACGGACAGAGAAACTGAAAATGTTACAATGCATGTCAAGCAACAATGACAGTTTTTAAATAGCATTAATTATATCATTACAAAAGAAATATTACATACAATGACAGAAATGCATAGCCACCAATCAAACAAATGCTGAAAATATATAATAAATAATCGTAATTGTAAGCATAAGTTGAGGGGAAAGAAATCTGTTCATGTTGATTTGCAAGAGTTGGGCTACAACGGGGTGTGGAGATGATGTCCCAAAATATCTTGTAAGTTGACAAAAGAAATCACAAAATAACGTATGGCCTCTCAAAGCGGGTGAAAAGCCATTTAACAGATGAGTGTTGAGAAAATTGTCATTTTCAGAGTCACAAACTGCTCTCAGAGTGGTTGCTACTGGTTAATGCTTCACTTCTGTGTCGCCTAAAAGGAGAAAGCAAGTGCTCAAAAACAAACACGCATCACATCTATTTGTTGAATTAAATCTGAAAGTGGAGCGGAGAGTAAGTCCTTTCCACTTCGCTGACACCGATCGAATGCAAAATGAATGCGGAGCAGCAAGGCAGAAGAAAACATGTACATTTCTGTTTTCTACCCGCTTACCACGGGGCCGCTTACTGGATCAAAACCATTCATTCACACACACTGAGGAAGGATTACCCTACAATACTGATGATATATTCTTAGCTTCAATTCATGATGGATAAAAATCAGTTTGATCTCACTCAAAATGACAAGCAAGAGCAAAGTAATAACATAGAAGGATCTGTTTTGTATTTCTAGTGGCAACAGTTTGAGACAAGGGGAATGCTTTTTAAAAAACAGAACAGTATACATCAAACATAACTTATATTATAAATAAGTCCTTAAAATAACATGACCATAGCATGAATGTCTACAGTGATGGCAAAACACCTTCTGCTTTTTTTTTTATTAACAGAAACTGCGATTTAGGAAAAAAGTTACCCTTTTTCCCCCATTTGCTGCGACTTGCCTTTGTGAACACCGGTGACAATGCCCTTTTTTTTTAATGCCAAATATCATGTTCCATAAGGTCTCACCTCATGAGGGTTCTGTGCACATAATCTAATAAACTAATGCCATTGACATGGAATATTGAAAACAAAACAGTAAAAAGCAAGTACAAAAGGTACAATATAATCAAAGGACCACATGAAGAGGTGTGTAAAAGTCTTCAGTATTCACAGAAAATATTGAACTGAAGTGACCCACTGGACAGGAAGTGTCCTAAGTTTATATACATAAGTAAATTGAAAATAGATTTTTCCTCTCTGTACATAGTACTGTATACTTTCAGCTCTCCGTATTTACAAAGATCTTCTTGTGTCAATGTCTCCCTTGTGCATCAGTTTTGTGAGGATCTAATCCAGAGAGATGACGTCAGATATGGAGCCATAAATAGCCGCTGCCGCCTCCACTGAGGACCTCGACAATCCCGAGATGGTGTGGCTGTCCCTGTCGCGCTCTCGGTCTTTGTCCCGCAGACTGCTGGAAGACACCAAACTGCTGGTGCTGCCGCTGTTGCTGCCTCCGTTAGTGGCTGCCAGCGTGCTGCTGCCCGGCGTGCCCGGCGGCTCCCGCAACATTGGGGTCGAGCCATACGGAAGGTAGCGGTTGAGGAGCAGGTCCGAGTCCTCTGACGCCGAGGCCGATGCGGCCGCCGCGGCAGCCATCACCATGTTGTAATGCTGAAAACACAAGAGGAGAAGAGAATGGAGATGGAGGCCAGGTGCAGCGAGCGTGTTGACCTTCACGTGCGGTCATGATGGATGTACCTGATTGTCGCCTTGAAGGAAGGAGAAAAAATTTAGATCTGCAAAAAAGAAAAAGAAAATCTGCATTGAAAAGGCAGCTCCACACAACATTGACAATGAGAGCTGATGAACGCAACTTTCAAATCGCAAAGGCTGCAATTTTGAATTGAATAAAAAGCTCAATTTTGGTCGGTTGGTCGGCTTTATTCATTTTTTAAAAATAAATATATGTATATTTTATTTATCCATTTATATAGTGCAGGGGTCAGGAACCTTTGTGACTAAGAGAGCCATGAAAGGAAAATATTTGGAAATGTATTTCAGTGAGAGCCATATTTTATATATATATACAGTCAAAACCTCGGTCACAAAGCTCACAATGGAAAGCAAGACGAGGAAGCATCACTTCCTCGTCTACCCGAGGAAGCGTAACTTCCTCGTGTAAGGAAGGCGAGAGGAGTCAAATGGTGCATTCAAGTGCGCTCAGTTTGTTTGAGAACCAAAATTTGTTCATCATCCGGGGCATAAAAAAATCGAAATATTTGGTCGAAAACCGAATTGGTCGAGCACCGAGACGTTCAAAAACCGAGGTTTGACTGTGTGTGTGTGTATAATATATATATATATATATATATATATATATATATATATATATATATATATATATTATACACAAACACACACACACAGTTATATATATATATTATACACAAACACACACACACAGTGTATATATATATATATATATATATATCAGGGTTCCCACTCTTCCACTTGTTTTTTATTTATGGGCCTTTTAATGACTTTTGAGGACCAATTTAGCCATTTTTTAAGGACTTGTTCTCCATTCAGCGGGGGATTCACGGTGAATTTAATGCCCGCTCAGGAATACGCGGGCTGAACAGAAAGCTACACATCACTGAGCTGGTGTTCAAATCATTGCTGCCAAAGGAAGGGCACATCTTTATTTTTCGGGGCAATCACTTAACCCTTTATTTGACATACTGTATGTCAAATTTTCACTTTGCTACCTGTATCACAGGTAGGAAAACGTAAAAAGCTTTTTAATTAATTCTCAAATAAAACACAAAGAAAAATGTAAATTGAGAAAATATAAAACTTCAATTTATTTTCGAATAAACACAACACTAAGAACAGAGCTAATGGTCATATGGGTAACCTGGACAGGGTTTAGAAAAATCTGGTTTCACTAACAGTAGTACTGATTGCCCATCTTAGCAGTATCCAGTATACCTGAACAGCTGAAATGCATGTCAGAAGTCTAAATCCCAAATGGTCCAACCCTATTATTTTCCCTCATATCACCTTCAATGATCAGACATGTTTTATAATGACAAATATGAAACTGATATGACAATTAGGGAATAGCAGACAGTGACTTAGTTTTCTCCTCAATCTCTTTTGCAAGTTCTTGGCGATCAATTTTCTTCTGTTTTGCTGTGTGCCTCAATACATTTGATTTGACCAGGAGGCTATGACAAGAATTAACTCTCACGAAGATGCCCTTCTTGCACACTCGGCAGTAGGCCGACGTATAATCGCCAGCAATTTTTCCGACCCAAACACGGACCTCCGGCTTCTCCAGCCACCCCACTTGAAAATAGCATTCTCCCGGAATATTTGGAGCGACGCCACTCGAGCGACGCCACTCGAGCGAAGCGCGCCTCAGCAGTCGAAAGTCCGCTGCTCTCTGCTGTGTGCGTCCGCGCGAACATGTGCACACGCGCACGTCTTTTGGTTTCACCCAAGCAACCGACTTCACAAATCAAATACGCTTTGATCTACGACAACAAAAAGCTAGCCTAGCCGAGACAACAGCTAAACTTAGCTGACGCACACACAGCAGAGAGCAGCGGACTGTCGACTGCTGAGGCGCGCTTCGCTCGAGTGGCGTCGCTACATATTTGTCTGTCACTTGTTGAGATCGATAAATTCGATGAATAGATTTTTCCAGAAAATACGGTAATTGTTTGCCGAGCCGACAACCAAACCATCCATTCACTGCCCCAGGATGGCGTCAATCTATTGTTGTTTCCCGGAATGACCCGAAGTGATCACGTGATCATCGTCGGAACTAATCGGAGACGGCGGGAAAAGCAGAGCGGGTACCAGGTCCTGCATTTTCCGCGTGCGTTTGTTCGCATTTTTCAATGCAGCCGCACATAATGAACACTCTGGTGTCCGGTGTCTCATTATTATGCAATAATCGTACAGAAACAGCTTGTGAGCAGACGAGTTTGTATTGTTCGATTAAGAATGTTTTTTTAAAAAAAGCAGACGTGTTTGGTGAGAACTATGTTATATTGGACTGTTATTTTTGCATCGTGTATCAGCCCCTAATCATGGCACCAAAGAAAGCAAGTGGAAGTGGTGAACCTGGTGAAGAAAAGAGGAAAATAGTGTGCAAAACTATAGAATTTAAGAAAGATTTAATCGCAAAATATGAGTCAGGTGTGCGTGTGTCTGTGTTGGCAAAGGAGTTCGGGATGCCGAAATGCCCCGCCTACTGCCTGCTGACAGCTGGGAGAGGCGCAAGCCCCGCGACAGATAGAGAGAGAGAGAGATGTTCCTTCAATTTTTATGTTACTATGTTAATGTTAAAATTGGTAATCTCCCATTACATTTGTACAGTTTATGGTGTGAAATTGTAAAAAAAAAGTGGTTTAAAAAAGTTGTTTTCTTGACTTGGAACGGATTAAAACATTTTACATTGATTTCAATTGGAAACATGGTTTCGGTTTCCGAACAATTCGGTTTCCGAACAGTCTTCTGGAACGGATTAAGTACGAAAACCGAGGTTTGACTGTATATATATATTACACAAACAAACACACACACTCACACACACACACTGCATTTTAAAAGCGAATTCAGCAAAATGTCGGTATAATAAGCTTCTGAATGTAGTCTTTTTCAATAATTTTGTTGTAATACTCAACATTAATGTGAATGGTTTTCTGTTCCTCACGATTGCTAAAGATCCAGCAAAGCCAGCGGAATTATAGTCAGCTTGCCTGGTCCATACGCGGAGTTGCTGCTGGCTAGCTTGCACCCTGCTCAGTAGCTTGTACGCTTTCTTTCTGCTGTCAAAGTGCGGCTTCACATTCGACCGTTTCATCGATGGTATTTTGTCATTGCAAATTAGACACACCGCAGAACCTGTTCTCTACACAAAGGTCAATCCTTCGGTCCATTCGTCCTGAAGTGTACCATACTCGTCATCTTTTTTTCTTTTTTCGTCGAAGGATTAGCTTTGACCTAATGACCGAGCGGGTTGATTCAAAAGGGGGCGTTTACCTGTTTCCCAAGCAACGGCCAACGTAGGCCAGTATCATCCAATTAAAATTGCTCCTGGCCGAACAGGAAATGAGCAGTGAAAAATCGATCGATGGATGCATTAAACAAGCGAAAATATTTTGTTTTATCCGTGAGCCAGATGCAATCATCAAAAGAGCCACACGTGGCTCGCGAGCCATAGGTTCCCGACCCCTGATATAGTGTCTCGATAAGTTCAGTGCGAAAGAACTGCAGTCCACTTGATTCTGTGTCATCCTTTCAGGAACCATGAAAAAGTGATGAAGCCACAGATTTGTTTGCGTTATTGCTGCAATCTGATTGACTGAATGGATGCTTATGACTGCCAGTCAAGGTGTTGAGTAAGTGAACATATCTCTACCTGTACTGCCTAAGTAAATGATTTTTCACATCAATTCATGTTACATTTGCTTTGATTTTAGCGTAAACCAAACCAAAAATGCCAAAATATTTACATATTATTTTCTGTGGAAAAAGGTGCTTCAAGTTGGAAGAGGAAAAAAAAAGGCCCTTTTGTCAGGTACAAATGTAAACATGGTTTTTCCTAAATTTAACATCTAAAATATTCAGAGCAAATTAGTTGCGGTTTTTAAGCATATACCTCTGGTTCAGAGTCACATCTAAACGGGCCGTATGTCTTGAGAAATGTTCGGCTCCAATGCCTGATCGTTTTCTACCTTTTTGTCATGCGGAAAAAGAGGTGAATATAAATATGCAATTATTTTTTAGCTGGAATGAATTCTTTTGGTGCAACAGGGTTTTTTTTCAACAAAATGTTCAGTTTTAATATCACTAGAATCAAACCTCAGTTTTCGAACGTCTCTGTTATCGACCAAATCGGATTTTGAGCAGAAAATTCAACATTTTTACGCCTCGGATTACGACGGAAAAACGGTTTTCGACAAAACTGAGCAAACCCGAATACGCCACTCGACTCCTCTCGGCTTCCTTACATGAGGAAGTCCTCGTGTAACGTTCATTGTGAGCAGATGTGTTTTGTTGTGATTTACACAAGTCTGACTGGGTTTTTTTTGTTTTGTTATTTCTGCATAGTGTATTAGCCCCCAATCATGGGCAAATAAAATAGTTTCGGATTTCGAACAGATCGCTTTTCGAACAGCCTTCTGGAACAGATTATGGTCGAAAACCGAGGTATGACTGAATTTCAAAAGGTCATGGCTTGAAAATGGTGAGAGATAAAGGCTAAATGTAAAGGTTACTTGGTGCAATTTTGCTGCTTTTTTTTGCTTTGAGGATTGAACGTCTAAAGCCCAATCTGATGGTTGTTCTGTTCAGCAGGCACCAAATAAATGAAGATGGGGATGCCGTTACACTTGACATTTATTCCAAAAGAAGAGTCCGTTTTGACAAAGGGTGCTAGGATCCAGATTCTAATACTTTGAGACTTTTCATGAGAGTTTGTTTTTATTTCACTGTGATTTTTATGAAAATATTAATAAAATGACCCATGCATTTTTAACAGTTGTAGGAAAGTGTCAGTTTCCCCTGGAAGGGATTATTTCTATTATTCATTCATTATTTCCTACGGGAGAAAAAAACTATTCCTACGCAGACTCAAAGTATTTACAGCAAACAAACGAGTGTGCAACAAGGAGCATTTTGAAAACGTGTGCCGGGGCCTACCTGGCAAGTCACTAGCTGAGTGATAGAAGTGGCGGTAGTCCTGAATAAGTGGTGGCGGAGGAGGAATGTAGGTGGTCTCTAAGGGGGGCATGCTGGGAGCTCTTGTCACCGGTGACGTCTGGTTGTGAAGGTTCAGCACTCTGCGAGGAACAATGTTGCATCATGTCACCAGTTGGAGCAAGACAGCGGACGAGAAGCTTTTCGTGGAACTTGCGGACCGACCCCTTTGTTGGCGGCGGTGAGATGGGCGACAGCGAAAGACAAGGCCTTTTCGGAGGCGGCTCATCATCCAGCTCATCTTCCGACGAGCTGTCCAGTGTCAGGTCTATCACATCGACTTTTTTACTCTTCTCATTGGCCGACCCACATTTCTGCTCATGGCTTTCGGTTTTAGGCACGTCTGCACACAGAGAGCCGGCAAAGTCACACAGATTCCACTCATATGGGGTTTCTTTTGATTCCATTTTGAAATGACATTGAAGACCACATTGTTTCCAATGTCCGAGGTTGTCCAAAGTTGGGACAGTACCTAAGTGACTTGCATCGCTCTCCTCTTTCATCTATAACTGCTTCAAACAACAAAGAGTATGCAGAACAGTGGTTAAGATTGAATGACTGTCTGTGTCTTATGTGTTGTGTTGTATTGTTTTGTTATTATGACTTCAAGATGGCGCCGCGAGAGTGGCTGCCTTTACAGCACCACCTATACTTTTTGTTCTTCTACTTTCTTCCTTTCAGAACTCTGCTGCTGTAAATTGGTAATTTCGCCATTGTGAGACGCATAAAGGTTTTCTTATTCTTATCTGCTCGAAAGAGACCCAAATAAAACCACACGGTTCCACTGTTGAGATTGTGTGATCATCTTTTTTTTTTTTTTAAAGAATGTTTAATTTGAGATTTGGCACTCTTTACAATGATAAAATCTTACTTTATAATGTGCCAAAAAATGTCGACTTTATAAAGCTCGATTATGTCTGAATCGTGCATAAGCTATACACACAGGTTGGAAACCTTGGTAGTACGTACGCACCGTTGTCTACTCCATAGTAGGGGGCAGACACCTCTTGCACTTGTTTTTTTGACCTCATGGGCGCCCAACTTCCATCCTCTTTGAACTGAATTTCATCACAGTCAGAACAGCTGTTCAGGATTTCCATAAACAACCTGTAAAAAGAGGAGCATGCTTGATAAAAATGTCTTTTCAGCATGACATGTGCTCAAACAACAAATCACTTTATTCCTCCGCAACCCCCACACAACACTTTTTCGTTTCCCTTGGAGGATTTGTTTCATTTCCTATTATACCAAACAAGCTTTGAAACGGTTGTTTTTGTCCCGGCGGTAAGCTGCGTCAACTTCCATAGAAAGAAAAGAATGTCGTTTTCTTTAGCGTCCACTATGAAAAAAATGTCGGCCCGCAGTCAAAACATTCCATGGATGGAAACACAATCACAAACAAATAGACATAAATGTTTTTAATTCAACATAAGAAAATGAGTCTTCAAACTGCATGGCTGAGCCAGTCCATAAATAAGCGGAAGAGTAACTCTGCGGCCCCTCAAGTTCTCTTACGCTCGACCTCATATAGCACAGGGGCAAAAGTTTCCAACATGTCGATAAATCACTGCTTTTGCAATGTAGAAATGTTTGGCACAACTGACTCCCTGACTGCCCGAGAGTCCTTTCTAAGAATAAGAAAACCTTTTATTCGTCTCACAATGGAGAAATTCCCAATTTACAGCAGCAAAGTTATGAAAGGAAGAAAGTAGAAGAATAAAAAGTATAGGAGTTGCTGTAAAGGCAGCCACTCTCTAGTCACATTAATAACAATGGGAAAAGATTCCACTGCGATGTGTTACTTAGCAGGAAGTCAACTCGCTTGTAGCTTTTTGAATAAAGTTCAATAGAGGAGTCGGATGAGTCACTAAACATAGCAAACAAAATTGCGCTTTTGTCTTCTCTCTGTTGGCTGTCATTTTCACTTATTGTTTCATCAAGCGTGAAAAGTCGGAAGTGATAAAGCCACAGATTTATGTGCATTAGGGCTGTAATCTGACTGATGACTTGCTGACTTCTGCTTACACCGCACTTGTTTGGCAGACTTTTCAAAGAGCTGTCGTGGTGAAGGCTTAAAAGACTGCAAGGCAGTGTTTAGTATGTTAACAAGTCTAATGGAAGTCGATAAACATCATTTCATGGTATTTTTGGCGGAAACATGATCTCCAACTTTTAACCGGTATGTATAATAATAAAACTGGCATAGTTTAATTTAATCCCTTCAGGGACAGCGGTCACTACAGTGGACATCTTATCATGTTATCAGGTTACAGGGTGCATGAAAGGTTTAATATAGATTAATTTATAGCTCGTGTTTGTTTACAAAAAAAATTAACCGTGAAGACGACCTTGAAAAAATAGTCACATATTATAATCAAATATTGAATCGCAATATTTAAAAAACATTTGAATAATAAGAGATCACAATTTAGATTAATCAAATTACAGGAATACAGAAGCCACTAAAAAATGACATATAGACTTGAAGTAAAAGAACCGTTTCATTGCCTAGCACTAGTCAAACGTCATCAATAAATATCGTTATATAATAGCGCCACCCAACGACTGTGAACCAGGTGCTCACCCATCAATAATGAGGTGCTCGTACGGCGCCTTCTTGTCACACACTGGACACACCCATGTGGGCTTCTTCTCATTCATTTGGATATACAGCGTAGCATCAAAGCACTGGAGGTGGGAGCATGTCAACGCTCGGCATGCGATTGTCAGCCTCATCTTTCCCAGCTTAAAAAAAACCCAAACAACAACAACAAAAAACATACACACGTTAAATTATATTATACATTGTGTACTTCTCCGCGTTGGTATGTGTATTGGCAGCCTGAAGATAAGAGTAGTTCAACATACAGGACACAGAAGAGACACTCGTAGACTGGTGGTGGCGATCTCGCTCTCCGGGTCAGCTGTCAATTTCTCTTTGACTGTGACGAGAATCAGAAAAGTGCAAAGATGAACAGAGAGAGGAAAGCATGAAGATAAACTTATTTGCTCCACTGCAGTGAGGACCAGACAAAGGGACTTTAGTTGTATCAAGACATTTTTCCAACACTGTGACACAAGGAAGCATCTGATTTCATCGTAAAAAGTCTCAATGGCCATTTCCGTCTGAGGTGATGTTTTAGTGTATAATGCCTGGGCTGGTAATTATAATATAAGCCACTAATTGTGGAAATCGGATATATGAGTTTTGACTCTTTCTATTTGTCATCTTTTCGAATCAATGCATACATTTGCAATTAGAGTTCATAGAGCTTCCCGTGTGCTCTGATTTGATCAGTCTGGCAAAGGACTTTAAAAAAAAACACAAAGCAGATTTTGACCCTGCTTCATTTTGACATGTCCATTCTTACGGACATATATTTGCCTTTCGGTATTTTTTTAGATTCGGTGGGTAACACGGAAACGGGAACAAAACTACGAATAAGCTAAGCGACAACAACAGAAGCTGAGTATCAGAGTCCTGGACTGGAGAGGATGAAGCATAATTAGCAAGTAGGCCATGTGGTTTGGGGTGGAAAGAGTGAGGAATGTTTATATATTCACTGGCAAGCGTAACGGTCGGGGTTTGAATGTTTTTTCAAGAAGAGAAGACATTTTCAGAGGCTGCTGAATGTGCAAGTGCTGGATTATTGTGGGCAAAAGTCAAACAAACGGGACACCTGGATAAATAAATGTATTTGCGGCAGAAACGTCCTGCCTTCCTACAGGCAATGGATGCTTTATGAACTTGTCACAAAATACTTCTTTCAGATACGGACCGTAAGCTGTTCAACTGGTGCATCGATTTAAAGCACTCAAAGCATTATTAAAAATTTAAATTATTCAAACAATGCGATTGCACGAGTGTGGATTCCCTCTCACTCATAACTGGGATGTGGCTGTTCAAAATTAACCAATCACATTCAAATTCAAGTTAAATGGGCGTCAACCTGATTAACCTCCAAAACATTTTTTGTTCGGGTAGGCTTTTCCTCACATTCGTTTTGCATGGCTGACTCCCATTTAACATGAATTTGAACATGATTGGTCAATTCTGAAGAGAGCAAGATCCTACTAATAGCAGGGTGTGCACACTTGTGCAACCACATTATTTCAGTTCTTCAGTTTTACATTCCCCTTGAAAAAAAAAAAAAAAACCTCAAATATATGAATGGAAATTTCATTGTGTGTACATGTCATTGACTAAATATGCGCTACAACGTGCTCAACTTTTGTTCCGAATCAGCTTCTTCCTACTGGTTACGACGCGACTCCCTTCTCATTCATTCCCGCAGCTTCGCTGTGCTTTAAATGGCGTCCGCTTCTCGAGTGTTCAGGGTAGGTTGTCCCAATGCGTTGAACGGAGACGAGTCATTGGATACAAGCTGGTTTTTGTCCCGCCCACGGACGCTCGGCGTCTCTGGGACTGGAGGGCAGTGGGCGGGTACCGGACGCTCAGCTTTTTTGCATCAGATTGGATGATCTGTCTGAGCCTGGTTCCAGTTTGATTGACATTGAAATGAGCCAATCACCGATCTCTTAGTGTAGGCATCTGTGGGAGCACTTTCAATTCTCATTCTGTTCGAAGTTGAACTGGAGACGACTTCTAATCATCTTAGCGACACTCTCTTTGTTGAAAACGATAAGCGACGAATTAATATTTTATTACTGGTGGGTTTTATTGTAGTTGCTGTAGTTGTAGGACACTAGTTAAGTTCCTGGAAAAGACGCCTTGCTGGTATGACAGGGTTACAGAGAATTTTCTTGAAAAGGAACGGAGAGTAGAATTCACGTATAAATAAACGGACACATTTTATGATGTTGGCCAAAATTGAGCTTCCCCTCCTTGACAGACCAGCATCCGCCACTGATGTGTGTGTGTGTGTATATATATTATATATATACACACACACACACACACACACCGAAAGTTGTATAAAAAGTACAGTACACATAAGGGTATAAGGGGAAAAGCATTTGATGATATGTAGATTTTTCCTTTCTTTTTGTATTGAAAAAAGATCAATTCATATATTACTATATAACAAGGGGTAGGACTAGATACGTTATTTACCTCTTCCTACTCCTTTGAACATAAAATTGTGATGATGACTGTTTTTCTTTTCCTTTTTACAATTTTTACTTACCTTCAATTTTGGCGATTTATTATTGTATTGTATGTTTTATATGTTCAATAAACAAACAAACAAACATATACACATAGTGTGTTTGCATGTGTGTAATGTACAGGTTCAATGTACATGATTGAACACGGGCGCTAAATCAAAAATAGTTTGAAGCTGTTCCTTTATTTTATACGACTGCAAATGAAAAGGTTAATTTGGTATGCTGTCAAATTTATTTGAAAAACCAGTTCAGAATGTGAAGACAATTGAGATCCTAACTATGATGTGAATTCATTTGGGGGGGGGGGGGGGGGGGTTCGGGCAAATAAACTTACTCAAAGCTCTTGAGTGGTCGGGGTTTCTGATTCCTCTGGCTCGTAGTCGTTGCAACAACACTGCGGACGACTGCTGCATTACCAAATAAACAGCCATGGAAAAACTCTGGCAAGAGACATGAAAAAGGGGTCATGCTGAGGTGACTCACATCCTCCTCAAAACATCTGTTTCACAAAGTATTTCCAATGTCCTTCTTACCCTCCCAATTTCCGAAGTCCACGATACAACAATTGTGTTGGGGACTGTAGTAGACAGTCGCACAAGGGAGGTAATGTTTATGGGACGACTGGGTCTTTTTGGTTCAACTCCATTTTTGGTGGGGGGGAGATACCCCTGCACAAACAAACAAAAACATTTCTATTATTCCACGCTCTTTAGGGTGAGTAACACTTAAATCAACAAACGGCGTCTGTGGATGGAGAATCTGAACTCACGGGGAGATTGCACGGCTTTCCATTCACCTTCACACACAAAT
Source organism: Hippocampus abdominalis (assembly GCA_018466805.1). Lineage (NCBI taxonomy): Eukaryota > Metazoa > Chordata > Actinopteri > Syngnathiformes > Syngnathidae > Hippocampus > Hippocampus abdominalis. The sequence goes on from CM031697.1 coordinate 22,462,469, forward strand.
TTGGAGGGAAATGATCTTCCTGGGGACAACTCGTCTCTGACAGACAAAACCTAGAGGACAAAAAAAAAAAAAGGAAGCTACAGAGCAATGCTGTTGAATTGTTTTCTTCGCAAGGGTGACCTATTTACTCATGGCCATCAAAGATCGGAGATGACATGGTCTTATAGCCTTTACCATTCCATTATTTTGCTTGTCTGTCATTTTCTTTCTAATCTCCTGCGACAACTCTCTTTTTTGCTTCCTCGGGTCAATGCTTAGTGTGGAGAACACCAAGTCCCTCTGGTCAAATTATGGTATTTAAATCTTTTCAAGGCGGGCCATGAATTTTGTCCAGGTCTGTTTCTTGTGTTTGTTTCTAAATAATTCTGTTGAACCCCAATTCATAGGCAGTTATTATTTTCACTGGTTGATTTCATTATATTTTTTATGTATTATTAGTTTTGTCAGATTGAGGATATTTCTGCAACCAGTTTTTTTTTTTTTTTTTCATTAATAGGGGGGTATGAACAATTTTGTCCATGTGTGTACAATACCATTCACCAATGCAATTGGTCAACATCAACAGCATCAAGCTCATGTGAATTTTTGATTGACTGTTAGACGTGTCGACATTGGTCACTAGTGAATCAAACTTTCAATTGTAGTAAAACCAGTAGCCCATGGTTGCAAACCGTCCCATAATTCAGTCGGGGTTCAGCCATGTGGCTCAGTGTTGGGCTGGCCAATGCATGCCATGCTGCCATCCCTGTTTCGACAACCAGACTCCTGGTTGCATAAAATGAATCTTCTTGTAATTGTTTCTTAACGAAAAGATACAACATGTGGTTCGTACCTTAATTGGACTTGAACAGCAAAGTCACATTTGGTCCCCGATATGTCCCTAGAGGGAGGAAGAAAAAAAAAAGAGAGAGAAAACAGCAAATGTTAAGTTTCTTTCCATTCCGCCCTCTTAGCGTCTTGTTGCTCATTGACAGTATCAACAAGCGCAAGATGTGTGTTGCTTACATGGAGCTGCTGATCTGTTGAACTTGTAGTGGCGATAAAGCGAAGGCATAACAAGCTTCCTGGAAACGCTGACTGTTGTCGGAAGCTGCAATAAACAAAGGTGACAATAGTTGGTGCAGTGGAAAATCTACAGACATCACCAAGCAGAAATATGTCAAGTCATAAACTCACTTAAACTGGTGGGCTTAATGAGCTCGTCAAGCACATCGTAGAATGGCAATCTCTGCAGTTTGACATCGGGGTGAACCGGGTGGAGGGCGGAGGGCAAGTGAGGCAGACTGAGCTCATGCTTGGGCCCGAGCAGTGAAACAGGCAACAGCGGCGAGGGGGAACCATGGCTGTCAAAGAGGCCCGCAGGAAGGCTGGAGGCGGAATGGACACCGGGTAGCGCGAGGTCCACCGGCGAAACCATTTTTGTTGGGAATCTCCGTCTGTAGAGCTCTTTAATCTTCATCTGCATGGCAGGGCTGCAGCCAGCCTTAACTAAGTGCAGCGCTTTGGTCAAAAGTTCGTGTTTGCGCCCGTGCTTATTCCGTCCAGCAAAACCCAACAAGACTTGCAGCTCTGAAACTCGAAGGCTCATTACCATTTGCTGAGGGAAAAACAAGTCAAGTTAAGGAACACATTCTCCTACACTCGCCAAAGAGACAGAGATACTACATTGAAATCTGTAATTTTACTGTCACAACTCTTACATTGAACTTGAAGAAGAAAAAAAAACACATTTGTCTCTTCATACGACTATCAGAGCGAAAGCCTCACTTTGCAGGCTTTTAAATGTTCTCACAGGAACCAACACAGCACTCTGAAGAGCCAAAACTAGAAAGACTGAATGTACTTTCTCAAAGCTTTTAGCTCTTAAGCATCAACACATGCAACAATTAAGAACACGCGCTGTATTGTGATAACAAGACTGGGACATTTGTTCTACCAATTTGTACTTAGCATAAACACCTAACATCTTACAATCATGGTTTAGTCCAGAAAAAGCTACACCGTTGGTTGTAACATGAAAACAGAACTTCACCTTGGTGTAGAAGTCATTTAATGTCACACATTATCTTGAAAAAAATCAAAATCGAATACGGACTACATTTGGGTTTGGAGTCCACCCAGATGGCTTTGCCTTCCTAAGCCAAGTGTTTAATTTAAGGTAAATTTACATACGTATCTGTGTGTTGTCAGAAAAGATGAATTCGAACCAAAAGCCTGAGATCAATTCAACGGTTTGTGGATTTAAAGGAGCACTAATTCATTGCAACACTGTCATATGTAGTCACAACACATCTGAAATTTGCGAGTTGAAGCGAGCTGTCAAAATTGTCATTCAAACACAAACGATGATCAAACACACGGAGGAATTTGCAAAAGTACAAATATGCAGCTAGAAACAGTAATCTGTCAGGAGACGACGTATATAACACACAAGCTAGCAAGGCTAACTAGCCGACTGATGGTGAGGAAATGGAAACAATTTCTACTTCGTCTTAAATTGAAGACCCTTAAAATGTTCTGCTAGCCAACATAATTTGGATGGCGGTGTTTTCCCGTCATGAATCCACACAAATTACACAGAAACAACGCTACCTATGGCGAAGTGCAATTGGCTTCGGCTTCCAAGGAATAGACAGAGCCCGTTTTAATAAGATATAACAATGTGGCTGCTTATCTTCGAGTAATGTCAGAGGGATCTGGCCGTCGTGCGTCTGTTTTGGAGGCGTTGGGGTTATTGTGGTCTCGTTTTCAGATTTGAGGCGGGATCTGCGTGCAATCTGCACGAGAACAGCACAAGATGACTAACGGATCGTCGGCAACAATAACAAAGCTAAGGCTAGCAGGCTAGTCAGCCAGCTAACAGTTTGTGGGGTGCCTGTCCTCTTCCTGTGGATGTACAGGGATTGATCAAATCGCTGTTGGCTACATGATTGTCGACAGATGGTGTTTCCGTTATTTGAAATTCAAACGTGACAGTGCTAAGCGCCTATTTGTCAACCTAGTGGAGGGGCTCGCTTTACCTTCAGTTCCGTACTCTCCGCCATCTTGTGACATTGTGTACGCATGCGCAACAGCAGTCCTCAGGGGATGTGTCGCTTCTGCATAACAGACGACAGAGGGCGTAGTTGCTCCATTTAAACGAACCGCGTTGCACCGGTACATTCCATTCAGATTGTTGGCATGGTTGTAGGTCAAAAAGTATTCTTCAAGTTTGTATTAGATTTACTGGCATTTTATAGAAAATTATGACAATAAAATGGTGAGTCCATCATGTTATCAAAAAGTTCATAGGCTAACTAAATTGAAGTTGGTTGAGGCAGTAAAAGAAAAAAGTGCTCATTTCACTGAATCGGTGCCATTTGTTTCTTGTAACTCTCCTGAAATACATTCAAATTTCCGTCTTTTTCAACTCTAAATCTGATAATGCACATGAACTTCTGCTAATGTGTCTTGAAACATTTTAGGCAATTTAATGTCGTTATTTTACTGTACTGAAAACCTCATTTGATTATTGACAGTACTGTATAGCAAGAGTGCGGTTTTATTTTAGAACAACAAATAAAAAAAATACTGTACAGCCACATCATCGCACTCATGTTTTTATGCATGTAATTTCAATAAAATTGGGGGGAAAATAAGGAGCAACAAAAATGTTTCAAAAATCTAACATTTTTCAAGTACAGTATTGAAATGATTCTTTCATTGTGAATTGTAATTCCGTTTTGTGTTTGGAATATTTCCTCCTCGGTTTACGATTGTGCATACGTAAATCGGAAATATTGAAAATATCTGGAAAAACACGTGTACGCCATGAATAATGAAAAAAAAATTCTAAGGAAGGCAATTACGTGGTAATTGAGCGTGCCTTCGTGCCACGTGACGACGTATACCGCTGCGAAAACTAGAAGTTACCTCGAAATGTCGTGTGACGGTACGGAGGACCCCATATCGACTCGACGTCATAAAATAGAAACATCGAGTGAAATAAAAAATTAAATCAAAAACACTTGCATTGATTAAATTCGTCAATATGTATACATAATAATGCTGTGTATGTATAATAATCCAGACGTGTTTTAATAAAACGATTTATTCAGGGGGGGGGGGGGTGTAAACAAATACCATATGAACAGTTGAATAGAATATGTTCCTTGAAAGAGAAAGTCGTGGGCCTAACAACTTGTCTGCAAGTGTTCAAAAGTCACGTCTTCCATAGCAATTAATTTTAATAGTGTTGTCATGGTTTCACTCATTTAAAGTGCATGATGTCCAAAATGAAGTCAGCGAACCGCCTGCGTGAGGACAATTAAGAACCACAAATGTAAGTTAAAAAAAATCCACTAGACTTTATGAATAAGTTATCAATAAGAGAAATAACAACCTCTATTAACTATTACAACTTAGATACATACATTATCATTGCACGTTGCCACAAATAATAAATATCAATGGTTTCCGTTGAAATCAAAGGAGAGCGTCACAAAAAATGCTGGACAGTACACATTGTTTTTTTAAATAAATATCACAACGACAAATGAGTCTATTCCTCGCAGCGTGGAGTGGAAGTTTCCACGCTGAGTTTGGATCTTTGCGTGCGTCACGGTGGGAGTAGAGGAGACTTGAAGGTGCACGACCCCGTGCAGTGGCGAGGAGTTAACATCTTGCAGGAGAAATGGTGCAAGGCGTCGTGAGCTTCTGAGAAGAACGACAGCCAACAATCAACCGTGTCCGTGTAAAAATTCGGACACATGCGAGGATCTTTATCATTAAATCAGCGTGCAAAATGCGTAGCTCGGCTACAAACTCGATCGATGCAAGGAAATGGATGAGTTGGGGTATAATAATTCAAAATCACTTGGATTAATTGGGATCGTCGATTTACGACGGAGTTACGTTCTTGCGGTGATGGCTAAGTCTCCAGTTTTGTACGTAAATCGGAGCTCGCCAGTGAATAACTAACTAGTAAAGTCATAAGGACTATAAATGCCTGTACGGAGAAAAATGTCAAACACACGCACACACACACACGCGCGCGCGCGCACACACACACAAAACGAAGTACGGCGGTAACCGAGCGTGGCTTTCTCTGTCCATGCTGCAAAGTTATTGCTCGCTGTTCGTAACCTCGTATGTCAGGACCATCGTGAACGGAGGACCCCCGGTACTGGATTATTTTATTTTTCTCACCTCTGACGATGTGCAGCTGCTGGACCATTTCCTCCCTGTAGGATAGTTCTCTTTTCATTTGATCCTGGAAGTTATCTGAAGATGTTGGGGGGGGGGGGGGGGGGGGGGGGATAGAAGCACATTGATTTATAGCCAGAGGGGACGCTGCTTGTAAGACGAAACAATTTAAGGAAAAAAATAAGGACTCGATTTTTCATTCCTTCAGCATTAAAGCTAAAAATCAGAGCCATCTAAAGGACAGTTTATTTCTGTAAGTGCTGCTGTTTCATTTAGCAACAGAGTTCAGAAAAACGGAGTTCGTAAATATTTAAATAGCAATTTGTCCACTTTAGAAATGTGTTTGTTTTTAAGTGAGTCCATTGGAGGAAATACGGTCAATATTAACCACATAGCATGAAATGGCGATGAAGTAAATAATTTGAGTACGTTTAACAATGAATTCTTCACACTCAATGTAATTTCAAATTAAGTTAATAAAGAAAAATCACGGAAGGATAACGACAGAAATAGATGAGAATTCAGCAAGATGATACTTTACTATTGTTGTTATTATGAATAGTATTAATTATTTTAATTATTATTAAATGGTGGAATGAATCGGAATGTATTTGAGCAATGGTCTAAAAACTGTGTTTGTGACCTTTCGTGTTTATATTTTGGGTTCTATAAATACATACTTGAGAAGAAAAAAGAGCAAAATAGGGAAATGGCACTTCTTATATGATGAAAGTGAACGAGTGTAAAGGTCAAACAGGAGCTCCAAGTGACGAGTGTGCGAAATGTTGTGTATGGACATGAACGCTAAGGTGTCGATTTTCGCTGCTGCACAAAGGCGAGCCGTTTCAAAACCGACAGCATGCGCCGGTAAAATCATCCATGACCATCCAAACAACACCATGCGCCGCTCCTTGGTCACGGCAGGTACGAGGGGTCTGGAGTTGTTCAAATCCTGCATGCATGGATACAAAGGTGCGAACCTTTCAGCCACCGTGGGCTGCCTTATTCGCCCCATTCCTTATTCCTAATATCCAACCTTGCAGAGTGCAAAGAGTTTTTGAGCATTTGAGCACGATGTTATTGAAGTGGCTTAAAGGCGAAAATGAAATAGCCGACTGCAAATGGTGATCTCTTTTCTTACGAAAACACTTAGGTGTCCACATTTTAGTTTGCTCTTGAAATAACTTTTCAAAGATATTCATCCACAGATTGGCACTAGACTGAGGTCTTAACCTGTAGGTGTTGAAAAAAAATGCGAAAATGTAACCGCATCCATACGGAGGGCTGGTCCTATAGAATTGTGAATATGATCCACAATATTCGAGAAACGGTGCAGCACAATAAAAGCACAAAAATAAACAGTTCAATTCGCAAAATGGGAAAATGTTTGTAATATATAAATATATATATATATATATATATATCACTGAGCGCATTAGAACGTTCAGCAAAAATGTGTGGGCCCGGTCCACGTTTGGGATTGCGGGGCGGGGAGGTTCACCTTTTAAATGTTGAAATTCACGTTCCAGCTTTTTCCTCAATTCCACCTGCTCTAATAGTTGCTTCTGTAGTTCCTCTAAAAAGACACAAAAATACATTATTTGATGAGCTTGAAATTGAGTTTTACGCAAATGTCAAAACATGCATCATCCAAACGTAGAATGTGACGAAATAGCCTGTCCCTTTCTTAGTTTTTTTTTTTTTTAATTATTTGAATGGTTCACAACATTCATGGAAATACATAATCTTCCCTGACTGCAAATTGCAGACCATTCTGGTAGCACAAAGATGAATTTTTTTCTTTCAGTTTCTTTTTTGCCTCAAAGCCTTGAAAATATTTGAGTTAATGGCTTGATAAACAAAATAAAAGTAGTGCAAAATATGATAAATTAACTGACCGAAACATCAGAAATAGCAAAAACGGCTTTTAAATGATGACGATCATAAAAAAAACCAAGTTAAAAATAACGGTGAATGTTAAAATAATAATCCATGTATTAATTATTCTTATTATTATACAATACATCTTTATTTATATTTATGTTTGCAACAGCTAAAATAACATTATTTAAAATACACAATAATACAAAGTCATAATCCTACCTTTTGCAAGAGTTCGAGTCCCTCTTTGTGCGTGCAAAGCTCTTGCTGACTCTTCGTCTGGATAAACACACACACACACACACACACACACACACACACACACACACGCGCACACACACACACACACACACACACACTTTAATTTACCGCGGTGAGAAAAAATGTATCGACACAAAAATGAAAACTCAATTTCTTTTTGTAAAAATCCTCTCTCTCTGCTCGTACCTTCATCCTGCTCTTGCTGGTTTTCGTCGCTGCTTTGTTCCAGTAAAGATTTGCTTTCCACCTCCTCCACTGTGGACGACGGCTCCTCTTTGCTTGTCCCCTCATCTCGCAGGAAAAACAAGGATTTGGATTTTTTTTCGATGGATTGGTTGGTTGGTTCTGTTAAATATATTGATTCGATTGATGTCTGACCATGCATTGAAAGCTCTGCAGGTTGGTAACTTGCAGGTCTGAAATGATAAGGACTGCTCCGAGGTTGCAACTCGCTCCTCTCTTGTGTGTAAACCTGCAAAAACAATTTGGGGGGAATACACGCAATTAATCCAAAGTGTTGAAAACAACGCGATTATTTAGTCGATTAATTACGCTAAACAATGTGATTTTTTTTTTGGGGGGGGGGGGGGGGATATAAAAGTGGTGTTATTGGGTCACTCACTTGGCTAAACGGTGCTAACTGTTTGCTCTGCACTTCTCGGTCGCAGGACTGCGGAGCTACGCGTGGGCCCACTTTCTGGGACTCGAGCAGATCTGTTTCCTGCGGTGCCACTTTGCAGTCCGAGTCGCTCGGGGACACGCCGTGGGTGAGCCCCGGGGGGCTTCGGGGACACATCAAGGATAGGGGTCTGCAAGTCTCCTCATCCTCGGGTGTTTTACTGGTCTCCACGTCTACGTCCGCCTCGCCTTCGCTGTCCACGCACGGAGACACGGAGCGGTAACTGGAGCTTTCGCTTAAAAAGTCAGGTGATAAGTAGCCGGTTCGAGTGTAGGCTCCTCTGCTGCCGTACAACTTGGCGATGCAGTCCGCGTCCTTCACCACGGGCCGGAAGGCGGACACGTAGCTGGCCTTGCGCGGGGCCAGGGTGGGCCCCTCGAGCGGCCTCGTCTCATCCCCGGACTTGTCGTCGTCGTTCCGCGTGGACTGGGTGCTGGAGCAGCGGTCGTTGTCGGCCAGGCTGTCTTTGGACGTGTCGGTGGACTCGGAAATGTCCACGTCGGCGTGTCTGTGGAGAGGTAGCATCTCGGGTGGAGGTTTGTGCGGGCCCTGTGAGTAAGGAGGCATGGGGAGGGGGCCCGCGGCGGGCCAGAAGACGGGGAAGGACGGGTAGGCGCTGTCCTTGGTACCGGACCACAGGACCCCCGGGAGGCTCGCCTTGCTTGGCTCGCCCACGATGCTGTCGTCTTTTTTCGGGCAGAGTCCGAACGCCGGGAATCCGTACGGGTGCGGGAAGAGCGGCGGCGGGATTTTCTGCAGGATCCCGAAGCCTTTACTTGGCACCGGGATGACCGGGTAGCTGCGTGGGACCACGCTCACCCGGTTGTCCTCGCAGTTGAGAATCTTGGCGGGGATCTCGGGGGACTGTCGGTGGAGGTTCGGACCGTGGGACTTGAGAGGCGAGCCGGACTCCGACCTGCAGCCTGGCAGCGTCCTCTTGCGGCTGCCCCCGTTGAACATGGCCTTCACGTCCTCCCACGCGTGTAACACATCAGTCTGGCCGTTTTTTTCGGTTAATTTAAGGTGCCGCCTCCACGAATTGAAATTAGCCGCGTCCGGCTGCGTGTACTTGGACTCCGGCGTGCGGTGCGAATGAAATATGAATTTATTTGGGGAGAAATACATGTTGCAGTAGGAGCACTTGATGCACTTGGCCCTGGAGCTGTTGTACCTGGCCGGAATGAAGCTGCCACGGCTGCCCCACGCGCACTCGTGGCACACGTCGAAGGCGAAATTTTCTGGCAGTTTGGGAGGCGAGTGAGCCCCCAGAAAGGATTTGCAGAGTCTCTCGGCCTCGCGTTTGGTGATCATGCCGCATCTCCGGGATGAGATGGGCATGGCGCCGGCCCGGCGGAGGATCTCCAGCTGGACCGGGGTGCACTGCACGCAGGTGATGCCCAGCGCCACGCGTCGGTTGTGGATCTCGTTGTAGCTGTAGTTCTTCAACAAGGTGTTGGAGATCTGAGCCAGGCACAGCCTCTCCTGGCAGTCTATGACCAGGGACACGATGGGTATTCCGTACAGCACCGTCTCGCCCACCTGGTTGGGCTTCAGGTTGTTGGACGGCGGGTAGGAAAGTTCTTGCTTGGAGCCCGGCGAGGAGCTGGAATCGCGGCCCGCTGGAATGGGTTCCATGTTGCTGGAGAGTGCAAGCTGCGGGATGATTATAGACGTTGAAGCGCATTGGTTTGAAGCCGCTGAGATGACAGATGCATGCTTTTCCTAATAAATACTCATTTTCCCTGAGAGTCATTTTTTACTTACTACTTTTTCTTTTTTTTTCTTCTTTTTTTTCTCCTCAAATTAAAGCACCAAGGGAAGTCCTGCGAAAACTCACCTATTCAGTGCTGGTGCCGCGCCTCTCTCGTCGTGCGCCACACGGCCGCGGTCACACGCGTGTTCGAAAAAAAGCGAAGAGTGTGTCGGATGCTGTTGGGGTGTTTGTTTTAGTGATGGGACTCCGTGCACCGCCTTCTTGCCTCCCTCACTCACTCCAGTCCACTCCACTCACTGCCTCCCTCCCACCGTCGTTGCATGTGTGCGCCTGGTTTGGGTTACACCGCGAGCGCGTTCAACTGCGAGACCCGCGCGCGCGCACGCACACGCGCGCGCGCACGCACACACACACGCACACGAATGAACGTGTAAGTGTGTTTGTGTATGGGCCATTTTTATTGAGCATTTACCAAATCCAAATTATGATTTTATGTGACTTCTCGGGTTCACCAAACAGCATGATTGAAGGGCCCCCGTCACGTGCCGCGTTCCCACGGAGTCACCGTGCACCATGCACGCGCACGCCCCGCAGTGACAAGCAGCTGCTCTTAAGATCACAAGCTAAAAGAAAGCATGTCACTACCAAGAGACAATGGGGAAACAGTACAAAACGCGCTGTCCATTAAACAGCTTCAAGTAAATGGAAGCCGAGTTAATCGTTTGCATTTGGTCCACACGAATAATATTGATGAAGATAACAAGACTCGTCTCGTCGCTACGGGTTCTACAGTGGGTCGGAGCTGTGCAACAAATGGAAAGAAGTCTATAAACATACGGTTGAATGCTCACACTGTAGCACACGTGAATATAACAAAATACAAGTAGTAAAAAATAACAACAATAATGTGGGATGATATTTTTAATGTCAGTTTTAGTGCAATCGTTATTGTTTTATAGTTGGAATAAAATAAGCAATTGCTCTATTAAAAAATTCTATATTCTTCCGAGAGCCATTTATATCAACTTACATTTTCAAAAGACAACAAATACAAATCTCAAAAAGCAAGATGTGAGTCTTTCAGCTTCTTTTCACCGGTTCCAGATGGATTAAAATGTGATTGATGCTGGTGAACACAATTCAAATGTCTTGGTGGTTGTCCGCATCATTGACTCATCCATTTTTTGGGTGCTTTCTGTGCATTCAAAAGTCAGCATTGTCACACAAATCCAAACTAGCAGGTGTTGACATACCTTTCGCGCAGAGCAGTGAGATGAGCGAAGTCGGCAAGGTCATTATCTGGTTTGTTCTGCCTTTTTTCTTGTTGTTGTTGTGCAAGAGAGAGCAGCTCTTTTAAAAGTGTGTCTGCATTAATCACAGTGTTGCATCAAAGTATGATAATCACCTGAACACTCTATTAAAATAAAAGTGGCGGCCCAGGGGAAATCTTACCTTACTCTTTAATTGTTTTGAGGCTTTGATAGGCTTTTTTAATCTAAGATTAATTTATGCACCCTTAAATAACTCTACATATGATTAATAAGCTTGAGACTGAAGCAATTATAGCAAGTGGTTGGTCATCACCTCATTAGATAGTGTGAGAAAGATGCAGTTTGGTCAGCGCGTGTTTGCCCGAGTGGAGAACACAAAAATGAACAGCGGAAGGCGAGCAGAGATGACAATTACAGGGCTGCTGGCTAATAAATGTCCACGTGTTCGCTGTCGTCCAGTCTCTGCTATTTGAGCGATGGATGAGTTATTGCAGTTGACCTTTTGTCAGTTTTTTTGCCGTTGCAATCCAAAAGCATCAAGTGCTGACCAGGGGCGTCACCAAAAATTTGATTGACACTGAACATAAGAATAAGTTGACAAAGTCAATGGAACCAAAGGAATGCCTTGTTGATGCCCAACAAGGTAAACACTACTACGAGCTGTACTGATGTTTTATCTTTTAATATATATATTTGTAATGGTCTGTCTATTGTGCATTTGTAATGAAGCTTCTATTAACATCTGGCAAAGGGACGGCAGCTGAAAGCTAGATTTTCGCTCATTTGAGTCTATTTAATTTTGCAAGAAATGATGATGAATGTACTTGATTCTTTTTTTAAAAATAAAGCCATTGAAGAATCAAATTCTCTCTACTAAAGACAAATCATTTAAGGGTTTGCATTCAGATCAAAAGTAAATTTATGCAGTTAAAATAAATGAATTGGGGCAGTGTATCAAGGGATCTAAGAACATTGGATCCATCTGAAAATGGCAGGCAAGTCACAGGTATCAAAATCTTCCCCTGTGCGGCTGACAAGAGAGTGACCATGGCCACCACGTTGCTCTGCCCCCCGGTGTTGATTTGTGTGTGAAGCAACAACAACAACAAAAAACAACAGCAGCTCTGAGGCCCGCCGGAGACTTGCTAAGTGTCTGTTAATGTGTAAATAAGACATCACTTCTCTGCTGCTCTCATGTTTGTTTGTCTTCTAAAAGCCCACCCATGGGCCCTGACCCCTCCCCTGTCCCTGCAACACCCTCTGTTGCTAAACGGAATGCTTCTTCTCAGAAAGTGTGCGTCACCTTGTGTATGTGTGTGAACAAGAGAATGAGACTGTGCGGTAAGGATGAGTGAAGGTGGGGGGGGGGGGGGATTTCATCACCGCATCAAATGAGGTTGAGCGCAGGGACCCCTTTGTCACAGAGTGGGACTCATCTGCCAGTGGTGAGCTGTGAGGTCCTGGGGGAGAGAGAGGAACAAAGGTGCTAAAAGGCTGTGTGACAATGAGGGGAACCTTCAAGTGTGGGACGCAGGCTGCACGGGACAAGCTGTGCCCATCACGCTGCAATTACTGTTTTGTGAAAGGCAGACGCCTCATGTGGGCTTTGGCGGAGACGTGCAAGGACACAGGCGGACGCGATCCAGGGCCTCACTTTTGTACGGCTGACCTGAACCTTATCATGCCATATAGGTGCATAAATAACCTGCTGCGATTACACATCACACTGTAAAAAAAAAGTGTCATCATTTGAGAAACATAAATCTTGTGGACCACCCCTTAAACCTGTCCATAGGACAACTAAAGTAAGGCTTATACAAAAAGTAATGCACCATAACTGCAATATTTAGGGTTGATTTGACCGATTTAATAGAATAAATATCCATCCATCCATTTTCCGATCTGCTTATCCTCACAAGGGGGGTGCTGGAGCCTATCCCAGCCATCTACGGGCAGTAGGCAGGGGACACCTTGAACCGGTTGCCAGCCAATCACAGGGCACACAGAGACATCCATCACACTCACACCTAGGGACAATTTAGAGCATTTGTGTCAAACATATGGCCCGCGGGCCAGAGCCGCGCCCCCAAGGAGGTTCGATCAGGCCCGCAGGATCATTTAAAAGTGAAAAAATGCATAAAAGACACGGAATGAATATTTTGAATGAGGTGCAATTAGTAGAGTATCCGCTAAGGGACACACGGTTTTGATCAGAGTAGAAGACAACATTGTTTGGATCAGAGAAGAAGACTTCAACCTTGATTGACTAACAACCTTAAATTACCGTATTTTCCGCACTCTAAGTACACCTAAAATCATTCAATTTTCTCAAAAGTGCTCCTTATAATCTGATGCATCTTCGATATGGATCAATATTCTGAGATATAAACACTCTTAGACGTAGTGTTTGAAATGTTCTGCTTTGTTACAGCTGCAGCGGTTGCGAAAGCTCTATATAAATAAAGCTGTATTGTATTTCCTTTAGTGTAGCTCCATCTGGTGGATGCATAACACAACCGCAGCCACTATTGTGGCTCCTATGCGCCTTATAATGCAGTGTACCCTATAATGTATATGAAAACAGTTTTCCATCCATCCATTTTCCGAACCGCTTGATCCTCACGAGGGTGCTGGAGCCTATCCCAGCCGTCTTCGGGCAGTAGGCGGGGGACACCCTGAATCAGTTGCCAGCCAATCGCAGGGCACACAGAGACAAACAACCATCCACGCCCACACTCACACCTAGGGACAATTTAGAGTGACCTATCAGCCTGCCATGCATGTTTTTGGAATGTGGGAGGAAACCGGAGCACCCGGAGAAAGCCCACGCAGGCCCGGGGAGAACATGCAAACTCCACACAGGGAGGCCGGAGCTGGAATCGAACCCGGTACCTCTGCACTGTGAAGCCGACGTGCTAACCACTGGACTACCGGGCCGCCCGAAAACAGTTTTAAAATAGGCCATTCATTGAAGGTGTGCCTTATACTCTGAAGCGCCTGAAAGTGTGGAAAATACAGTACAGGTCTATGGTTTTGGTGGATTTCCTTGACAGCTCAAGTTGAGAGATGAAATATTCATGGCCAGGACCAAGTTCGCTTTCCTTGGCGCCTAAAAGAGATAAAATGACAAAGTATGCAGAAAAAACTGAAGTGAAATCGTAAAGTCATCTAAAACAAAAGCACCCACACAAGATAAATTCTGTGGAAAAATATAACAAAGGGCGGAAGTAAAAAGATTGCGCCTATAATGAAACGTCGCTCGAATCTCACAAGCTTTGATGTTTGTGCATGCGTGGTCACTCGATGAGCAGAATAAACAAAGACACCGGAATTTGTCTATATCCAAGCCGAAGCGGCATGGGCACTGTAATGAGGAGTCAAGTGAGAAACGGGAATTATCGTAATGATAACAAAGGTCTGTGCGCCATATAGCTCGGGGCTGTATCGTAGGGCATTACCATAAAGATGTGATGTGCTTGTATTGCAGGGGTTTTGGAGAGGGAGCAGCCCAAAGAGATAATAACTATTAGAAAGACGACAGTGCTTTGCGGGATTCCAGCTGTGGAGCCCAAATTTCCATACAGATGGAATGGCTCTGGGTGGATCATATGCATACATGGGGAGGGGGGGGGGGGGCCCTGAAGTGTGGGCACTCGACCACTCAGGCGGGGGTCTGGAGGTGGCGAGTCTCAATGAGTTCTTGGTGTCCACCATTGGATTTGAAGGTTGACGTGAGAGCCTCTGCTTTGAACAATCTGCAAATCCTTGGAGAGGAAATCTCCGGAGCACTGACCTAACTTGCTGTCGCTTTGCTGACAGTTACCCTGAGCAGGAAGTGCTTGTGTGTCTGAATAGAGAACCACAGATTCACCAGGTGAGGGGAGTGGAGGCACTTAGAAATGGAAATTGTAAATGAAAAAAAAAAAGGGTATAAGGAAAATAATAAAAAAAAGACTGCGGCCAGGTTCAAAATTTACAGTTTGTCAACCACATGTGAAGAAGCAGTGCCAAGAAGCCGACAGCAATATGTAGGAGGGAATTTTGAGGTAAGGAAGTTTATTTTTCTCTCCGATTATTTTGTGATGATGGCTTGCTTTAAAGTTGAACTCCAATTTTTATCATGTTGATTATGTGTCTGTTTAGCCAATTTCCATCCAGGTTGTTTGTGGCAATGTATTCATGATGACTTAGACCTACTGTACTACTGTACTTCTGTGTTGACCGTAATGGTGGCACTCGGAGCACTTTTTTTGTTTTTGTTTGTTTAAGGTGGTACTTGGTGTAACAGGTCTGAGAAAGACTTGCTAAGCACCGAGGAATTGGCAAAGAATAAGTAAGGCTTAAGTCATATTCACACAACCTCCAATGGTTACGTTCAGATGCTGAACCCAGTGTGTGTTATCACATCAAGAATGAATTCTTGTTTGTTGAATCTCCTGCAAAGTCGCAGCTTTTGTACCATTTCATTATTACAAATGTTCAGAGTTCTGTTTATGTCCCACACTCTACCTAATGACACCAATTTACTTGAAAACGTTTTACATAAAAAAGAAAAGAAAAAAAATCAGTATCTGAAATAATTGGCTTATTCCATCATGTAACATTTCACCCCAAGGTATGTTACAAAAGTCTGGAACAGGAACTGCTCGGTGTTCCCTAAAGAACCTGTGCAAATGGGCATGATATAAATCAAGCGCTGAAAAACAAACACAAATAAAAATGTGCAGTTCAGGGCCAACCAAAACGGAAGTTTATTGTCTTGGTACTGGATCTCATTTGTTTGTGCAGGTGTATGACCCAATAATACTAATAATAGATATCACCACATTGGATTGAAAACCTTTCATATTCAAATTGGGTACAATTCAAATTTTTTTTCACAAATCTAAACAATTGGTCAACATCCATCCATCCTTTTTCTGAGCTTTATCCTCACAAGGGTCGCGGGGGGTGCTGGAGCATATCCCAGCTGTCTTCGGGCAGTAGGCGGGGAACACCCTGAACCGGTTGCCAGGGCACACAGAGACGGACAACTATCCACGCTCACACTCACACCCAGGGACAATTTAGAATGTTCAATCAACCTGCCATGCATGTTTTTGGAATGTGGGAGGAAACCCACGCAGGCCCGGGGAAACCATGCAAACTCCACACCTTGAGGCCAGAGGTGGAATTGAACCTGCAGAAGACCGCTGCACTGTGAGGTCTACGCGCTAACCACTGGACCACCAGGCCGCCATGTTCAACATTATTTTTGTAAATTATTTTCCAACATTAAGTGTTGAAAATGGCTTATTCTCATTGATAATGTAATGTTGATGGCTCAATAAACTTGCCATTTTGGAGGTTTCCTTAAAAGCGATGGTTTTGGAGATGCGAGGATTCTGCCCCGAAGCCTGTGATATCATCAATAAAACATGTTAAGTGTATTTTAAAGCGCTATCAGTTGCTTACATATCAAATAATATCTCAAGGGTCAGCTCGGACTTAATCGTAAATGTCCTAAATTCAGCTGGTGAGATTGTACCATCATGACCCAGAAAGGACGTGATGATATATTCAGGGCTAGGAAGGCAGCTGTTATCCATGAGAGAAGGTTAGGTTAATTATAGCAGAGGTGGAGAAATTCAGTTTGCAATTATCTGCCCTTCATTAAAAATAAAATCCATTGGTAAAGAAAGCTGCAATTTGTGTGTCGACAAACGAGGCCCCCGGGGTTTGAACAGGCAAGAGGGAAGCCATCCACCGGCAGACGTGTTGTGTGCATTTATTGTAAGGTGTAAAGCTCACACAGCGGAGACAAAGATAGTGAGAGCAGGGAGCGTGAGGACACCAATCACCCCGTAATTATCCCCCCGATGTGCAAACTGCCCAACTCGCTGTCCTTGATAGATTCGCCTGACCCATTAACACAACACGGACCACAGTTGGCTGGAGGCAGGACGAGAGAAGACGACTATGCCGTGGATCAGCTGAAGCAAGACCAAACATCTGGGGGGGAGGCTGTGAAATGAAAGAACTGAGAAAGTGAACCAATCCTGTCATGGCCCTCCATGAATAGCCTGGCAGCTTCACATATGAGGTGATTCAATTTCATTTGGAATTAAAGAAACATCCCTTGGCATCTCCCTGCGGCTCTTGCGCTCCTTACCTCAGCTTTTCAAGACGCTCTTTTACTTCAGAGTGATGTATTAAGCCATTTAAATTAACAATGGAATGACTTATTCCAATACAGTATATGGCCATGTCGTTTTCTCAAATGCTTTACGGAGTGGGACGCGACTGCGGCAACCTGCGGCTGGGCCAGCGAAGCATGCAGTGGGACCAAATATGGCAGGCATTCATATAAGGCATAGGTGTCAAACTCAGGTCCTCGTGGGCCGCTGTCCTGCATGTTTTCCAAGTCTCCCTGTTGCAACACACCTGATGATCAAATGAGCAGGTTCAATGTCAGGCTTCCGCCAAGCTTGCTGATGATCTGATCATTTGAATCAGGTGTGTTGCAACAGGGAGACTTGGAAAACATGCAGGACAGCGGCCCACGAGGACCTGAGTTTGACACCTATGATATAAGGTCATTGCAATGGAGAGAGGGGCAAATAACATGAGCCTTACCAGTGGCTGTGCGACTGCCCGAGTTCCAAATATGCCATTCTAACAACAAACACAAAACAGAACTAAACAACTTCAAAAAAAGTATCTACCAGGCAGGTGTATCTCTAATGAGACTTAGGGTAACAGTTAGTGTTGCTTTCAACTAATTTCCAACACCAAAATGAAACAAAACTCAACTCAACTGTATTATAGAGCATTTTAGACCAACCTCTGCTGTATACAAAGTGCTGTACATGGAGCAAAAATAATTCATGCAACAACAAAACAATAAAACTATAAATTAATAACGAAGACAGTAGAAACTAAGTTCGAGACCGCTGGCTTAAGATAAGGAGCCAGGAGGCCGAAGTCTGCAGGATGGCATGTAGAAGGACCACTGGGACCAAACACCATCGGTTCTGTTTTCTTTTCATTGAAATTCAGTGCCATCCAATTCTTGACTTCCTCTGGACAAGATAAAAGCTGCCTCAATGAGAAAGCACCTTTTTTGCTCAGCGATACATAGATCTGACAGTCATCCACAGAGCAGTGGAAGGAAATACTGTACCATGTTTCTTGAAGATGGAACCTCAAAGAGAGCAGATACAATGAAAAGAGCTGAGGCCCTGGAATTGAACCCTGTGGAACACTACACGGCAACGGGACAGGTGGTGACTCTGCACCAAGGCAAACACTAAAGGTTCTGTCAGCCAAGTTGCACAGGAAGCACCGCTTCTCGGTCGACCACTTGACAGAGAGCAACCATCATTTCAGCTCAATAACATAAATAGATTGCATGGTTGGTTGTGTGTCCATAGGGTTAGTTAGCAGGTGATGTTCTGGCTTGTGGAGAAAGACGTTACATGTTCAGAGTAGACAAACTGGACTGTACCATATGTGTTCGAGAGCAGTGGCAATCGTTCCATTGCGCCTACGGTGACAAATGTTTAAAGAAACAACCCTCGCAAGTACCATACTTTTGTGTGCACGTTCATATCATAGACAGCTTCCAAGATTAAATTACAGCATTTGTATGGTGGGGTGGCTTGCAGTTTCCTCTTGGAAATAGCAACATTTAGGGTTGTTGCTCAGCCCCACCAAATCCTGGCAAGCAACAAAACAAACAGCCGGCGATGAAAACAATAGCTTTCCGCTTGGCGGAAGTACAAAGTGGCTTTGTTTGGAGCTCTAGGCCTTGTTATGAACTTCAGCGGTTGCTTGTAAATCTCATATTAGCGCCCCTCATGCGCTCTGTGTGCGATGCAGAGCGCTAAATCATTCGCACGGAGGCCCTTGGTCAGCTGAATACAAATGAGGATACAGTGGGTGCTCCTTCGGTCCTTCGGGGGGTGTACGGGAATAGATGTGAGAAAAGCACAGTTTGATTGATGCCGCTCCACTCTGAGTAATGACTGGTTCAGAGGTCAAACTACTTCAGCGGCATGCATTATATCATTAATTACAGACATCAATAAATAATAGGACACAGCACATATGTTTTAGGAGTGTCTATCCAGCTGCATTATTTCACAATTACACACCGCTACGCCACAGATTGAAGCATACGAGGAAAAAAAAAAGGGTGGCAGTCTGCTCCGGAGAGCTGTTGATCGCATCAGGATATCATTCTTGAAAACTGCGGTGTAGTAATTACACGTGATGATAGCAGCACATTTGGATTTCACAGTTACACACGCAATTAAAATATTATTCATTACCTCTTAAATAAAAGCGTGGCTTTCAAATCCCATTAAATTTGGGCTAATTGTATGTGTTTAATTATAAGCGGCGAGGCAGGAGGGAAAGAAGGAAGGACGGAAGGAAGGATGTTTGGGAGAAAGTGAGGCAGAATGTACTGTGACCTAGATTGCGGAAGGAGACATTTTGTTTCAAAAGTGACCTTGCGGAGAAACCTCGGTTCAGAATAGCACCGCTTACTTTTGCAGAGCGTAGAGCTCACTTCAGGGCCTGCTTAAATAGCACCCGGAGGCACGGCGAGCGTTCCAAAATGTCCACCATTTCTACAGCAAAAGCTATTGCGCAATTTACTGCACGGTAAAAACAAAAGCAATTGGGCAGAGCACAGGCAAAGCAAAGAATCAGAGTAATAGAAATAAAAGCAAACAAGAGATGCTGGCTTTTATTTGAAATGGTCGTACATTTACTGATAAAAAAAGAATTCAACTGGCAGAAATAAGAACAGATGTTTGGTTGTTTAGCTACATTGACTACACTTTTGCCTCCATTACATTCACGGTTACTTTGCAGTTTTATTCCAAAGTACAAAGTATATGCAGGAGGTAGGTAATTAAAATTGGCGACTGAATTCGGATGCGGTAGAGCAGCGGAAATGGTTCAACTTTATAAAGGGTTAGGTATAAGTAAAGAAAGTAGAATGCAAATGAGATAAGAAAGGTTAATTGAGATGAGCTAAAATCAGGCAAACAAAAATGATCGAGGATAACCGCATTTAACCTCCACCCAAGTGTCTGGTTTTAATATGTTCGTTCACATAACAGCAATTTGAAGCCTGAAAACTCAACTTTAGAAAACATGCCCTCAAGTGGAAGTTTCTGTAAACAACACACTTAATCATTTCTGTATTTCGTTCGGGACAGAAAAGAGGCCATCAGCAGTTAAGAACTTTGACTTGGTAGTAATTTTGTCAACATGTTATTCGCTTGCCAATTGCCATTGGAGCGACGTTGCGGAATTGCCACCGGGCAAGCGTTTCCGTCCCCGCTTGCAGTTCAGCTGGTGTGGGAAGCTTTATGGGCACTGAATTACAATTTAGGCTTTCCATGGCAAGTTTCTCAAAATAAGATCTGATCTTGACAAACCGTGCAGCGGAAGCTTTGCTACTGCCACTACTGGACGGCACTGCAGTCGAGGACAGGAAAAGAAAAATTCTTGCCTGGCGGCAATTTGGATTTGCTTCTAAAAACTACCAAATGACTTTTTAGAAGATAAATGATTGCGTGCAAAGGAACTCAAAGGAATTAAGGTGTTTCAAATGTGCTTCGTGTCATCCCGCTGAAGACCATTGAGTTGCTGAATGGATTCTTTTTCTTTCAAATCAACATGTTTTGTTATTTTAATTCAAAGACCTGAACTACAATTTTTTTTTTTTTTTTATCCATAGCTTTGCAGCTGCCTGCCTGTAAGATATAAACTGTTGGCCTGGGCTAAGATACAGCACCCCCCCTCCCCAGTCCCCTTCATCCCACCCCCGCGGACTCTTTGAGAGCAGCTTGGTTCAGGCCGCTGGCTCCAACCTGCAGGCAGTCTTAGGACAGGCCAAGCGGAGCTGTCTGCCACTCCTGTGCTTCATTAGGAAACAAAATATAAGGTTTCCACTCCATTAGGAATGACTTTAGGAGTGAAAGCACATAAGACGCCGACTCACCTCATCAACAATGCATTGCAATAACGGCGGAGGATGAATGAGTGTAAGCGGTGCGGGAGCGAGGGAATGGCATTAGCTTGTGTACAATGTCTTCACGGCAAAGTGGAAAAGAAAGAGGGGAAAAAAAATCATTAATGCAATAAAATGCGGTCAGATTAATCAAATGCCTCCAACTCTTATGAAAATATTGCAAGGGGAGAGTTTTCTATTACATCTAATGGTATCTAATCTAATAGTGGCAGTTAGAGGCTTGGGCATCTATTTATTGTGGGGCACAATTTAGGAAGTTTAAAAGGAAGCACTGAAGCATGAGTGCAACATCGCCGACAGGAACACGAGGCAGACATCTCTTGCCGCTATTTTCCCTCCTCATAAAAGCTTACCATTAAGTGTGCAGGTCAGGAGAAAGGAACGGAGAGGAGGAGAGGCACCACATAATTAGCGCGTCATAATCAAAATGACCCACTCGGACATTTTATGATCAGCCAGACCAAATCACTGCGCCACCGGTGGCAATCTGTGGGCATGTTTTAACACCATTAGCATAATGAAAATACAAACAAATGTTAATAGCCCACCTCGTCGCGCACAGACAAGGAGATGAAGTGCAATGTTAATTTGGCAGCGCGGTTTCGCTAACCTCTGCCGAGGAAAACACGCTGTCCTCGGCCCCCTCTAAACCAAATGTAGAGGATGGGGGAGAAAAAAAAAAGGATCCTTGTTTCCTCAAACAATCTGTGAAAAGCATCATTCCCATGCTGCACATCTCCAGTGAGAGTCACCATGGAGGATCTCATTTTCAATTAAAATCTCATTTGCTTCCAAGTTGAAGTGAAATCGTGTTGTGAATTAGCACACGAATTTACATACTGGGAAGTGTGCCAGTTTGGTCGGATTCTTTGAAAATATATAGATATAGCTTCATAAAAAAAACACACACACACACACACACACGCACACACACAAAAACATAGGCATTGATGGTGTGAGAGCAATGAAGCATGAGTGAAATGTAGACGAGAGAAAACATTTACCAAACATCCAGCTGCAATGAGCAACTGGATTGTGAACTAGTGAGGGAAAACTACAATTTGTTTCTATCCATGCGGAGAAGAAACAAATGAGTTTCTGCAAAGTTTCAAATAACACTAAACAACAAAAAGGTCAGAAAAGCGTTTTAACCTTCGTGGACAAAGACTGAGATTGCTGGTGCATCACAGGAAAGCAAAATTTAGGACTCGCTGACACACGAATCCCTCTCTTGGAAGTATTGGAACAGGTCAAGGCCTCCATTTTCAATGTCGAAATATGAAAATAAGACACAAGATCGACATATCGTCTGCCCCTGTTTGGTGTCTATGCAACAAGTGTATACTGCACCACAAATGTATACTGTACAAAAGTGAGTGACGGGTAGGAAATGTACCAGGATATGAGTTTCCGCGTACAAAGCGGGATCAATCTAGCCGCCACCAAGCTGGACCAATACAGTTCATGCAGTATATACAAATCCGGTTCTGATGAAGTTGGGACGTTGTCCATCCATCCATGTTTATCTCGCTTATCTCGGGTTGGGTCGCGAGCCCAGACCTCCCTCTCCCCAGCCATGTGTGTCAGCTCTTTCCGAGGGATCCCGCGGTGTTCCCAGGCCAACTGGGAGACATAGTCTCTCCAGCGTGTCCTGTGTCGTCCCCGGGGTCTGCTGCCAATGGGACATGCCCGGAACACCTCACCAGGGAGGCGTCCAGGAGGCAATCCTATTCAGATGCCCGAGCCACCTCATCTGGCTGCTCTCAACGTGGAGGAGAAGCGGCTTGACTCCGAGCCCCTCCCGGATGGCCGAGCTTCTCACCTAAGGGAGAGCCCCGACACCCCGCGGAGAAAACTCATTTCAGCCGCTTGTATCCGGGATGTCGTTCTTTCGCTCACGACCCATAGCTCGTGACCATAGATGAGGGTTGGAACGTAGACTGACCGGTAAATAGATCATATTCATCACCACGACAGGCCGATCCAAAGTCCGCATCACAGCAGACGCCGCACTGATTTGCCTGTCGATCACGTGCTCCCCCCTGCCCTCACTCCTGAACAAGACCCCAAGATACTTAAACTCCTCCACTTGGCGCAATATCTCCTCCCCGACCCGGAGAGGGCACTCCACCCTTATGTTGATGTTCAACCAATATTTAATTCAATACACTACAAAGACAAGATATTTATTGTTCAAACTGATGAAAATCATGAACAGAGCTATACTTTCCTCCAAAATTTGGGTGGGGAAACGAATTGTCACCAGTATCATTTGTAAACCGAGCTTCCACCGCGAACAAAAATAAAAGCTTTATAATGACAACCTCGTCTGCACGTAAGCAGTTGAGAGAGGCCCGGCTTGGACTTTATAGTTTTACACCTGCACTCTGTGCAAAATTGTCCTCAGTAAATGACTTGCTCATTTCACAAGGCCTTCCTCGTGACAAAGTGCAAGAGCCGTTATTGATCCATTCTTTCAATTAAATAACGCTTTGCACTGCCCCTCCTTGTAAATATCCGGAGACTCGCTGTGCAACATAATAACCTATTCTTTCGACACCGCTAACATTATCAGTCTGCACGCCAAATTAATTCCCCCCGCTATTGCTGAAACAACTATAATTGCAAACTACGGAGAGAAAGAAATTGGAAAGGTTTAATATACATTTCCAGGTGTATTTTCCATTTGTTCGAGTCAATAACATTTTTCATTAACATTCGTAATAAAAAAAAAAAAAAGCTACGTCCCCTGCTCATTTCCTTTTTAATTCAGAAATGAAATCGCCGCACTTTGCAAAATACCTATGTGGTACACTTTTTCCCATTTAATTTGGTTTAAGACATCCAAATGAGATTAATGTTGGCGATCAACAATAAAACATTTTAATTTACATACTTATCAGTTGAATGAGCCATGACTCACAATAGGTAAGATCTATTAACATGATTGCATGTTGATACAACACTTTGGCATAATAGAAAATTGATATATGGGATGAATATGAAAAGAAACTTTGGTAGTGGGTCGCTTCTCAATTTTCAATGGTTGTAACTTTTATCGACTTGATGTTTGGACGGATGTCTAAATGACTCGGGTTGTGGGCACGTGAGGTGCGGTGCCTTTGTGCATCACGAAAGGGAAATGCAGGGGCATTGTCAGCATGCAAAAGGGGATGTATGGATAGACAGAAGGGGCATTGTGAGGTGTAATTATTCACTAAACGGAGCACTTTGCTCACACGGGCCAGTTGAGCTTGTGCAAGAGATCTTTGCGAAAAAAAAGTCATCCTGAAGATCCTTTCCAAAAATAGGATTACTGAATGAGCCTGCGCTAGTTTTGGGTACATTTAACCCTTGCAGAGAGAGCGGTTACGACAGTGGACAGCTTATCATGTTATCGGGTTACAGGGTGCATGAAAGAGTTAAAGAAAAAAAAGATAAGGATGTCCAAGCAACGCCTCTTAAATAAGCAAGAAAAAAAAAAAAACGGTCCTTTTTTTTCTGTCAATACTGATTTGCATTGTAAAATGTAACGAACACTGAAGGACAAAGCATTGTAAAACAGTCAAATGTTTTGGCTGCAAAAATAATTTATTTTGTTTGATTTAAAAAAGAAAAAAAAAGAATCGGTTATCGGAATTTTATTCTGCTATATATCGGAATGAGTATTTGGATTTAAAAAAACAACACCCCCCCCAAAAAAACATTGGTCAGGCTGTAGGTATGATATGTGATAATTAGCAATTAATGGTATTCATATATAGATATCAATAATATTTATTGATATTCGTTCCCTCTTACAACATTGCAATTTGGTGTCCTGTACATTGGCTGACGTGTACATTATAAAGATACATAGTGACTCCTAAAATATTCAAAGGCACTTAAGTAGACCAGAAGACCAACCGGGATGCCTTTGAAAGTAAGAATCTACAAATTGAGTTGAAATTATCAAACGCAGCAGATCCAGTCTTCTGGTTTGAACCCTTTCATGAACAAAAAAATGACAACCTGATAACCTGTCCACTGTAGTACAGTAAAACTCCTCTACAACAAAACCTACATGGGCGAAAATCCCCCCAAGTGTGAAAAAAATCTTCATGCACTAAAACCATTCCCACTTTTCTCCTCCGCGTACAACAAAAAATCCGCCTGTTGCGTTATGCGAAATCTTTTTCTCTGCCCTTGCCTTGCAACGTGATTCACTACAACGAAAACAAGCCTTCCGCAAAAGTCTAATCCAAACTCATCCTACAGCAACTCCTAATGCTTAGCTCGGAAATGGCAACATCAAACACCACAGTGGCTTACACATGTGCGGTAGTACAGGAAGTATTTGTTTCAGACGCAGCACTAATGTTGAATTGCTAAAATGGCAACAAAACGGACCTTTGCATACCAAGGACTTAAGAAAAGAAAAGCTTTAACGCTTGAAGACAGGATAACGGTAATAAAATGAAAAATGGAGGAAGCAAATTAAAAGACATTATGCAAGAAATTGATGTAAGTGAAGGTAAATGCTGATCGTAAATTTCACAATTTCTTTCCCTTTTTTTCTCTCTACGCTGGCTATATGAAGTGTCAAATAAGTGTATGCTCATTCTTATGCACTATTGGAATAAAATAAAAAGTACACATATGTTTTTTTGTGTGTGTTCGTGTTTGCAGCTGAGATAAAATTTGCTACAGTGAAAAGTCCCCTGTTGTGAAAAGTTTCTTGCTGCAAACATGATTTCGTTGTAGAGGAGTTTCACTGTAACTGGTGTCCCTGAAAGGGTTAAAATCTTTTTATCTCCTATTCTTATCTCCTATAAGTGATTATTGTTTCAATAATATGCAAATTGCAAGATGTCTGCTTGGCACACTCTTGAAGCGTTTGCGGTAAAAATGACCTCCGTCTCCACAGGAGCCAAGAAGAAAGTAGAACAAGAGAGCAAGCGAGATCGCCGCCTCTCTCTTCACCTTCATTGTTATCCCACAAACCGTCCTACAGGCACGCCAAAATCAGCATGTCCTGCCCCTGAGCTCTACCGAGGTTAGCTCAGTGCTCGTCTGTGCTATAGCTTGGCCTTACGCCGGTGGCGTACGGATTTAGCTGCGACCCTGAACGCGGCCTTTCCCAAGAGGTTGACAAATTTTAACACCATATTTCCCCAACTTTGCTCAAAAAGGCCACGTCGGCCCACAAGTATCTTCCCCTAACCTCACGTCTCATCTCATACATAATGGCAAAGGTGACCTCTGCGAGCTGGAATCGTTTAAGATTCAAGGTTGGATGATGAGGGGCACAGAGTTCTTTAGAGTCTTGAAGGTTGGAAATGATTACAGCCGTGCGATTCTTGCTGCGATCGCTCACGCAGTTGTGATCTTTGACACATGTTGTACAGACACAGTAGGTCTTCTCTCATGTAAAACCTTACTCTCTGTAGTTAAAAAATATTTTTAAATGACTTCAGACATTATTTGAGGACATATGGCCGGCAACCAGTTCAGGGTGTAGCCCGCCTATTGCCCGAAGAGGGCTGAGATTAGCGCCGGCATGCCCGCGACCCCCGTCGGCATGAGCGGTTCAGACAATGACGGATGGATGGATGGGGAGATTCCACTACACAGACGGAGTCGCATTTGCATTCATGATTTTTTTTACTTGATACGCAATTCATAAAAATGTAAGATGATCCACGCATTCCGTCCGTTATACGAATCGCTTGTGGGGTGACGAAATAACACAAACATTGCTCGTCCCAATCAAACTTCCGCAGCACACAGAAACAGCTTCTGAACACTGTCTTTTAAAAAGGATTGCGAGTATTACATCGTATCGTGTACAGTATATGTCCAAATATGGACTCGTATATATAACATCTCGCTCTGGTGAAGTTCACTGTACAAGCAGGCAGCAGGGATTTGGAGGAGGAAATAAACAAACATACTGTAAGAGTCCCCAAGTGCTGGGCCGTGGACCGGTGCCGGTCTACGGGTCATTTAGTACCGGGCCGCACAGAAAGAATAAATAACTTACGGTCCATGACTTCTGTTTGATTTATTTCGGAATCTGAAATACATTTTATTTAGAAAAATTGCCGGATTCTCTGTTACATCCGTCTACAGCAGGCATGTCAAACTCATTTTTGTCACGGGGCAAATTGTAGTTACGGTTTCCCCTGGAGGTCCGTTATGAATTTTGGGAAACCATATAAATGTTTACATATTACATACACAGCGTACAACAAATTGATGAATAACTAGTTTTAAAACCCAGAAGTCAAGAATAATGACTGTTATTGTGGATTACATAAGACAATTTGAAATGTTGGTTAAGACTTTAGCAAGCATCATGGAACTTGACATGCTTGATTTGCTTTTGCGGCCCACATAAAATGATGTGGCGGGCCGGATCTGGCCCCAACCTGTGGTCTATAGTATGTCACTCACTCCGGTCAAGGCGCGCTTCTCGGCCATGTGATAGGTTACCGCTAAAATGAAACCCAGGAGCTGCAAAATGAGTAAAAAACAAACATATTTGGGAAGGAGTAAAGACCCAGCCAGGAGACAGAAGAGGAGCCTACGACTTTCAAGAAAAAGAAGGCTACGTTTTATAGACAGTATTAGGAGTCCTACTTAAAATACGGATTTATCTCAACGGGAGATTATCACACACCAAACCCACTCTGCATAACATGCGGCGACGGTGAGTTGTATTTTTCATGCACTTTGTATTCGCGGTGTATCTTATTTTGAAGGCACGTTTAAACGTTAGCATAGCGACCAGGAGTGTTGCTGCCAGATAGGACGATCCTCATGTCATGGTTCGTGTTTATTTTTATGTTACGAAAATACCACAATTTTCATGCGGGTCATATCATATTATTTTGTTGTACAGTCAAACCTCGGTTTTCGTCCATAATCCGTTCCAGAAGGCTGTTTGAAAACCGAAATTGTTCGAAAACCGAAACCACGCTCTTTTTAAAATAAAAATGTTGATTGAACACGTCTGGTCACAATGGAAAGCAACACGAGGAAGCATCACTTCCTCGTCTACCCGAGGAAGCATCACTTCCTCGTGTAAGGAAGGCGAGAGGAGTCAAATGGTGCATTCAAGTGCGCTCAGTTTGTTTGAGAACCGACATTTGTTCGTCATCCGAGGCATAAAAAACTCAAAATTTTGGGTCTAAAACCGAATTGGTTGAGAACCGAGACGTTCGAAAACCGAGGTTTGACTGTATTTATTCATTACACCTTAAAGGCCGGTCCCTGAAAATATTGTCTGATATTAAACCGGTCCGTGGGGCAAAAAAGGTCGGGGACCTCTGCTGTAAGGGACACGATGAATCAGAAAGCGGTCTCGCTAGCGGCTGCGCGTACATTAGGCAGCATCTTGAAGAGTTTGGTAGCAAAGCGCCGCGCGAAACCTCCATTACTTCCTGACACGCCATGCAAATGAATCACAACATGGGGTAAGACGGAATTAAAGACCCTTCTCTAATCAATGACAAGCCACAATGAAAAGGGCCTCTTACGCTGCTGTGCCACAGGCAAGCTGCACATGAACACATGGTGAGCAAACTCCCCGGATGGTTTCCAGCGTTACTTTCTCAAAGTCACTCTGTCTTTTATTGCAACGCTTTTATCTTAACGAGCCCGGATTTTCACATTCCGCCGTATTTCCAAAATAGCACGGGAGCGGAGAGGTGACGGGAAGCGACGTCCCCGCGACTTCTGACAGCTGCACGGACCTGCGTACTGTAAATGACAGGCTGAGCCCGAGGATGTCTGCTGGCTGCCGAGCGGCCCCGCTCCAGCCTGCTACAGCCTGCAGGTGAAGTGTCTGCGGCGCCATATGGAGCAGGGAAAATTAACAACGAGAGGAAATTCTCCACAGCAGCGGGAGGTCTCTCTAGCCTCTCCTCCAAACAAAATTTAAAGACGGAGAGAAACGAGAGAGGGGGAGTGATAAAAATTAATGGGGTTCAACGTTTTACCACAACACCGACGGCAATGTTTGCACAGAAAAAAACAAAACAAAACAAGAATTCCCTTTACAGTTTAGTCACTTTGCGCTCCTGCATTATAAATCAGCGCCTTGCTTAAGTCGTTTGACCTGTTCTATAAATGTACATTAACCCCGCTGGCGTTGGCGCCTCTCCGGTTGCAGCCGCCCGCACCGGCCCGGCACAGTGGCTGTTAGTGCAGGTGAGTTGCCTTCGTCCCCAGTGGCCTCTTACGCTTGCTGTCATCATAGCTGCGGCGTGCCCCCGCCCCCGCCCCCCAACCCCAATCCCCATCCCGTCCCTCCCACGGAGCCTCTCTTGGTTTGGGTCATTGATTACAAAGAGCCTCCTGGTTTTGTCTGACAGATGTGAATCCATGCTATTTAATTTGCAGAGTTACCCTCAAAGGGACCACCATTAGCTATCCAATCTGACCACAAATAGTGTTCCATTAAGCAAAAGAGTTTGAGGAGCTCCGCCGGTGTGTCTCCTGACAGCATGGAGGACGCCTTGGCACATTACGTTGAACGTTAAATGCTCGGTTGTTTAAACAAAAGGGAGATCTGACTTTAAAGAACGTCTTTTGTTTTAGGGAAACATAAAGAGTCGCCTCAGCGGGATTCTTCAGGCATATTAGAGCTGAAACTGTCCTTGTTTAGTGTCTAAAGAGGGTGGGGTTGGTAGTTAAAATGTTAATAAGTGCAATTCAGTTTTAATTTAACAGCCCTCTGCATTCCTAATTACTCCACTAGCTGTGAATAAATGAGGACGAGAGCTCATCCCCTGCCCTCTGCTTTCAAAACAAAACATTCTTTCCATTTCCGATACGGAGAGCAGGAGAAGGCGTCTCAAATCATGGTCTCCTCCCGAACACCAAAGCAGCATGCTCACTGAGAGATTTCGGGGGCGATTACTTTCTCAGTAGGCAGAGGTCTCCAAATCATCGGGACAGAGCATTTTGTTCATAAAGTAAGGCGCCAAGTTTTTCAAAGTGCAGATGAAGCATCTTTAAAAGGAAATAAAAGGAATTTGATGAATGTGGAATATAATGATCCCCCCCCCCCCCCCTCACACACACACACACGCCCATACAAGAAAAAACAAATCAACAATAGGGGCAAGCGTCCCTGCGTAGCCACGGCTAGATAGAAGTGTGCATAAATTACTTCATGTAATCATACAATGCAGATTAGCATGATAATGGCGGGTGTTAATGCATGGCAGGAAGAAGGGAGTGACAGCACTCTCAAACGAGACATGCTTGGGGCAGTGGGCTCAAATACGCACACACACACACACACACACACACACACACACAAGCATAACATTAGGGAATAGCGACAAAAGTGAGTGACGGGGAGGAAGCCACATCTTCCCAGCAGCCTGAGGATTCATACAGTCTTTCCACAAGCCGAAGGCTCCCGGCCTCCTGAGGACCTCTATTAATTGTGAGCAAAAAAAGGTCCAGCATTTGATCTACTGCATCTGAAGCATGCAAAACTGCATACCCAACCAGCAGAGCCGGATTCCAAAGGCCGCTCATGTAAATGTAAACGAAATTAAGCGAAAAACAACCCCCCCCCCCCCACTGCAATTCTGCACCCCCATGACTATTTCATTGCATTACATTGAAACGTCAGACTGAAATTCAAAACAAACATGGGGCCCCAGATAAATTCCATGGAAGACGAGTAATCAAAGTGATGGGGATTAAATCAAAACTGATCAATGTGATTTAAGAGACCTCCTCGAGTGGGCCTAAATCTCACACGGTGGGAAGCCGAGACAAAACTGCAACCTGCATGAAGACTGATGGAAATTTCAATCAACAGCGCAGGCATTAGTAAATCAGACGAGATTCAACCCCCCCGTGGAGACAAAAGGTGGGGGACAATAAGATTGGAGGAAGAGTCTGGAGCATTTATTTAGGAGGCCCCCTTGAACAGTGTTGGCACATGGCCTCTGAAATATAACAAGTCATCTTCCTTTCATCTGCGAAAGCCCTTCTAAGCCTCGTTGGGTGCGAAGGGGAAACATAAGGAGCCAGAGATTTAAAAAGCATGTGGGTATGACCACTTCAGCGGATTAATCCGAATCGGACTGGCTTTGCGCTGGCAGCAAATTGATCAGCCCTGATCCGGCTAATCCACAGGTCCCTCAGATTTGTATGCATGCGCTGTGAGTGAGAGCGCCACTTAACTCTTCTCCGTGGGCTGTCGAGTAACTTTAGACACGAATAAGTCTCGGCTGAGCGCAAGTTGCAAGGGGTGATGTTTTAGTTTTATTTATTTTTTAATCATTTGATTGTTAAAAATCCGTACAATTTCTCGACCGCTTGTTCTGTTCAGGTTCGCAGGGAGCTCGAGTCTATCCCAGCTCAAATTTAGCATAAAGCGGATGCCGCTCTGGACTGCTCACCAGTCAGTAGCAGGGCCCATTTCGAGATGGACAACCATTAACACAAACGTTGTCATGAAGTTGGAACTGAACCGATGCCGCTTGCAACAGTCAGATGAATGTGCCACTCTCTGGAGCATCACAAAAAAAAGAATTGGGTTGTGCAAAAACAAAATACATTTGTAAAGGGGTAGCACTGTGCCAATACACAACCCATTAACCCTTTCATACACCCTGTAACCTGATAACATGGTAACTGCAAGGGTTAACATTTGGGCAGATACTGATAAATCTGCCGAAATGTTTCTTTTACGGAGACAAAGTTATTACAACATACAGTCAAACCTTGGTTTTCGAACGTCTTGGTTCTCGACCCAAAATTTCTATTTTTTTATGCCTCGGATGACGAACAAATTTCGGTTCTCGAACAAACTGAGCGCACTTGAATGCACCATTTGACTCTTCTCACCTTCCTTACACGAGGAAGTGACGCTTCCTCGGGTAGACGAGGAAGGGACGCTTCCTCGGGTAGACGAGGAAGGGACGCTTCCTCGTGTTGCTTTCCATTGTGAGCAGACGTGTTCAGTAAACAGTTTTATTTTCAAAAGAGCGTGGTTTTGGTTTTGGAACAGCCTTCTGGAACGGATTATGGACAAAAACCGAGATTTGACTGTACTTGCATCGCGGTCAAATGAAGGCGATGACTTACAGCGCTCACTTTTTAACGCAAACTACTGCCGCCTAAAGGACTGGAGTGGAAGACAACTTCGCGGCCCTGCCATTTTTGTGTTTGTTTTTTTTAAACCAAAAGATTCGTTGACCTTGGAGTAGGTTAGCACACTACTGAGTATCATTCCAGTTTCTATTCTGTTAATTTTGCTCGCCAATGATGAAATCCTGAAAAGTAGCAGATCATAAGAGAATATTCAAAGTAACAATTGTTTTGGCTACTTTCATGACCACAAATATTATAACAGTGGTGGACATGAATGCATTCCACAAATGGAAACCGATGACATCTTCATGAAAACAGAATCTCCCAATGCACATGCACATTTCTATTCATGTCACCCGAGCCTAGGACACTGGCCAAGTAGTGTAGCTCCCATCCGGGGAATGTGCCCCCTTGACTCTTTGACAGTCAGTACCGAGTATCGAGTTGAATTCGTGAGTAAATCGAAAGGGTCAACATTGCCACCTGAGGACTCAGAGGAGAGTGGAGAAAATTAATTACAAACGTTTTGTGTGCGGTGAATGACGGGTCGCTTTTGTTGCTCCTCGGCACCGGCGGCCGATGCAGGACCGTCCTGGTGCCGGCGAACTCCCAGCGGCCTCAGCAATTGTCTGGCTGCCAAGCACCCGCCTTATCAGCTCCAGCATATCAATGAAGCTGCTGTCTTATTTGCGCAAATGGTAATTACAACATTTCTGCGCATTAAAACACTGTCGGCAAAGGGAGATTAGTCTCAAAGATTCAAACAGACGTGCGCCACGGTAAAGCAAAAGATCTCATCTGTTTTCCACTCATGTATCAAGCCAACAATCTGGTTGATCCATTTCGCAGCGTCTTGTTTTTCCATGTTGATGCCATGGAAAAAAAGATGGAGAGTGTAAAAGCGTTTCAGCGGGATGAAGCTCAGAGTTTAATGTGTTCCATCAATCCCATTCTCACAGGGTTGCAGCCTGTGAAACCATCAGAGTAGTTTTAGCGGCAGGTTGCGGATTAAAGGTGCAGCGGAAGAGTCAGACAACGAGGGACAAAACAGTCTGACCAACTCTCAGTTTTAACTACCCGCGTTCCCTTTGGCCCACACTCATGAAACGCAGACTGCATTTGTCCTTGTAAGCTTTTACACGCGTTTCGTAGGCACTCGGTTAGTTGTTCACAGCTGGCCACATGCAAAGGCCATTCGGTGTAAATGGATGGTGTTATGCCAGAATGTCGGATGAGCGCGGGTTGCGGGGGCAAAGCAAATAAAGGCCACCATTAAAGTGTTTTCTGAGAACAAAGTACCTCGCAGAAGTTCCTACTTTGGTGACATGCACGAGACCCGCTCTATCGCAGTAACAATAACATTGCAGTGCAGTCGTGAGGCTGTAACCTCCTAAAAAAAAAATGGAGGGGAAAGGGATTGGAAGGACATCATTTAATATTCCTTGGTTTGAATTAGTCATCCAAAAAGCGGAGAGGAAAGTGACTAACTTCAACCGGTGAATAATTTAGCAAGGATCACCGTCAGGCCCAAGTGTCAGGAACAACACTGATATTTAAAACCTGGTTTCTGCTAAGCAATTCCTTTCAGTGCGTTTATAATGATTACAGCTGCCATAAGGAATCAAGTGAAGTCATCTGGACTGCGGTGGGATCACTCGGGTTCAAAAACAAGAATGGTGATTCCGTTTTTGTGCCAAATCAAGAGTACAACTTCACGATATGATAACGGCCTGTTTGTGTGTAATCGATATCATGTATGAGCTCACTTATGAAGAACTGTGGAGACACTTCCTAGAAGTGTCTTTTCGGATACAAGTTGTTATGAACTCTTTCAGGGACAGTGATTAAGAGTGGACAGTTGTTGTTTTTTTTTATATTCATTAATCTTAAGGTCACTACAATGGACCCTTATGTGTGTTGCCATCCACTGCCATTATTATTTTTCTATGTCTGAAGACAAATAAAAACACTTGAGAGACAAAAATCCTGATGTAGATTATTACTAATTTGCATGAAAGGGTTAAATTGGATCTCTCATTATTGCCATGGTGCTTGTAATGTCTCTTGTCGACTGGATAAACGTTTTCTTCTTGACAGCAGATATGATGTCATACAATTTATGTCGATCTCCCACCATGTCAAATTTGAGCCCACACATCACATGCGGGACACAAAAGCAAAATTGGGGCTGACTGTATGAAAGGAACAGGAATGAACCATCCCTTCTCGGTTAGCATAGGTGTCAAGATTGATTTTGCTAACATGTATTACTTGTCCGTGTAACAGTGTCTTGTCTTGCTTAGAAGGGTAGTTTGACTCACTCGTACCACTACTTACGAAATTAATTAGTTCCGGAAGAAATTTCTTCACTAAACAATTTTGTAAGTAGAGACGCGTATTCCATGTAAATGCCCTAATCCGTTCCAAGCCCCCCTAAAAAATTCAGACATAAATATTTTATGAATCATAAAGATGCATCAAAATATATGACGACTATACAGTATGTTACAATTAGATTATTGCACAATAAATGAGATTTGTGCATAATGTAAAAAAACAAAACAAGAAAAGAGTAAAGGACAAAAATGATGGTCATTTAACTTTTAACTGTGTCTTCAGAAGAGGTTTTTGCCTGGCGTTTTGTCACCAACCGATCCAAGGACGTTTGCTTTTGTCAGCTTGTAACAATCCTTCAAAAATGTCCAAGGCAAACATCAGCATCGTGAGCGATCACTTTTTCTGAGTGATTCACATTTACGTAAAACTATCGGAACGCCTGAAGGCCCAGGGGCGAATAACAAGGACGCTGCATAAAGACATATCTATCTACATGTAGAGACACGTACGGTAGAGGTCCCGCTTAGCCAATGGGATGCCAGGAAGATCCTAGGTAATAGCCAACGGCAGAGCATCTATAATTATGTTGCGTTCAATAAAACTCAGAGCTGCGAGTAGCAGCCCATACTGGATTTTTACCTTTTGTGTCTTGAAATTTCTTTCGTAACAAGAGGCAATATTTTCCTGTTGAGGCGTTCCGTAACTTGATAATTTCGTATGAAGAGACGTTTGCAAGTAGAGGTACCACTCTATTGAACGTCAACTTGTGGAAATCAGAAAGAATTGTATCACTCCAACCACTACAGTGAAACACTACCATACTTCAAGATCATTTGTCCTGAGAACGGCGAGACAAAAGGAGGACTTTGTTCTGTTGTGGGGATTGGGGAAGGCAAGCGGTCTGGGGGTCAAAGGAATGAAGCCGTACAGCCGCAGTCAAGTGACTCAATTACCACGTTTGCGCTTTGTCTCGACCCCCTCAATTAGTGTGGAACTGTAACAATCTGCCCAACAAACACAGTCATTCATCACCAACTGCCTAAACCACCGAGCTTGCTTCACTGAGCCACCTCAGACAGAAAGAGGGCAGGCAGAGGTCAAATTAAAGTCTGGCCTTTGGAACTACCCTCCCTAATATCTGCTGTTGAACAGGATAAGCTCTGATGGGCCCGCCGTCATTACCCATGCGTTACGAGAAGCCACACAACATGAGCCTTTTCGAGGCTGCTCACAAAACGCACGCGAGTTCATGAATCAAGAAACGGGACTCACTGTCAGAGGTTGGGGATGCAATAACATTATTAAGACTCGTATGAGCGCTTGAGTGGAGCCAAACTCGATTCCAAGCATCCTTTCTCAAATGTGACCAGTTTGAAAATGTAAGCGAGGCTGGTGATGGAGTAACTGTGAGAGGATGAGGTAAATATCAGATCGAATCAGGTGATGCGACGAGCATGTAGTCCAGAAATGTTTTCAGCTCTCGGACTTGCTGTCGTCCGTCACAGGCTGGCAGAGTCGAGCCCCTGTCGCCGCTCTCCTGCTGCGGTTTGAGTTGCGGGTGCGGTAAAAGGGAAACGGTCATGATTTAATTATGACACTGGTTCATTCAGTCACAGAGGTTGGGTTTCCAGTCAAATGGCGAACTGATATGAGCCAAGTTCGGTTTACCTTTACTGAAGCGCAGGTTGGTGTCCAAGCGTCTAACACTTAATCTCCCTGGAAGGGCAGCCAGAGGGTGTGCGGGGTCTCCGAGGGGAACGTCCTGTCCCGGCATCGTCCTCGAGCAACTCTGACGTGAGGCCTAGTTTATTTATGATGGATCGTCTGACCAGGTCTGCCTTGCTACCTGCGCTTGTTTGTCTCTTGCTCAACACGCTGAGGAATTCTAGAATAACTAACTTCAAAACGTTTAACATTTAAATGTTAACCCTTTCAAGGAGAGCGGTTACCAAAGCGGACAGCTTATCGTGTTATCGGGTTACAGGGTGCACCAAAGGGTTAAGTAACCAGGTCCGCGGTTCACTTTGTGTTTTTTCCGCAGGAAATAAAATATCTGTCATTAGTTGTGATTACACTAATGTCTGTTTCGCTGTTGAAGTGCAGCGGTGGAGAATTAAACTGCATCGCGCTGAGACAGGTTTGTGAACCTAATTGTGCTATAAACAGGCATATTAGAAATTCAGCTTAAAGGCAGTAGAAGTTATATAGCACTGCAAGCACAATCATAAATAGATCTAAAACGGAGAATTCATTTTCTCTGTTAATTTATGGAAAGACAATATTCCAATAAAAGTTCTTGTGCAGGTGTATCGGGCCGCTTCATGTAGGTGTTTTTTTTTTCATTAAAGTGCAGGCTGCAGAGGACTCCCTGTTTTTTGTTTTTCCCCCCCCCGAATGACGGTGTAATTTTAATTAAAAAGACAGATGGTCGAGTAAAAAGCAAATTGTATTTAGGTGTATTCAAACCGCTCCCGCTTCTCTTCTACACATGATCCTTCTTGACCGATACGTGAAATCATGCCCAGGAGAGCACCTGGCAGAATTATTTTCTGGGAAAGCAATCTAAAATAATATCCCCACTGACCTGGTGCAGACAAATAAACAGGGTGTAGTGGTTGACCCGACTACATTTTTTTTTTTTCTTTAAGAAACACGCGAGCATGAACATGAGACATAGCATAAAACAAATTATAGGGCACACAAACGCTCTGCCTCCTTCGACTGAACACAATCTCGCACACCCAGGCGGCAGCCCACACGTCTGACTCGAAGCTAAATAATACTGTCGGTGTTGGTAATCAATTCTCCTGGATTACTTAAAAGTGGAGGGCAAAATACGAACAAATCAGGAAAGCTCTTCTGCAACAAGCGCCATAAAGGCAGAGAGCAGCAGAGCACTATAGATTTTCTAGGGGTGCTCAATTGCGTGAGAAGTTGTTGGCCTTGCATTATTGACTTTCTCAGTATGGTGGAACTGCGGTAGTTAGGTGCCTTTCCTCAACTCTAATTATGGTGTCATAAACCGCAGAGGCCATTAATGAAACCCACTCATGGCTTTACAGCCACAGATAGGATTTGCAAAGGCGAGCAAGGATGGGTGGGTTGGAGGGGTGGAGGGGGGGGGGGGCTGAAAGAGGCGTTAGGGCCGCAATGGTATCAATCACAGCAAACAACTCCTCTGTTGAGTAACGAGCATGAGAGCTGGTCAATAAGTCCGTCAAAGAGCCGTCGGACTGTAATAGAGACACAGCGGAGGATGGGAGACGGCGGTACTTGACCGGCGACAGCCTGTCACATTCGCCGCGCGGCAGTCGTGCATCACGGAGGGGGGGGGAAAAAAAAGTCGTCAGTGCCGCGGTGTGCTTTAGCAAAAATCAATATCATACAACAATGACGCATGTCACGTTTGGCTCCTGATCGGGAAAAGTCCACTGACGTATTTGCGGCTTCTGCTGCTGCTATTAGTTGAATATGCATTGGAAACGTTTTCCTGAGCATCATTTCATGAGGAAATAAATATGAATTTCAACTCATTGAGAAAAAAAAAGCAAAGGTCAAGTTTTATGACCAAAAGTGCCAAGGAAGCACACAAGCAGCTACGCGGGTCACCACAAGTTCAGCTGCTGGAAGCGAAGTGGGAGATCAATATAACATTTGCTCAACAATAACAGTGACATATTAGACAGAAGAATGTGACGGACACGATGAAAATGGATTCGGTGGGTTGGAATGTTTCATTTGATTTTGATGAAAGCCGTCTGACAAGAACTTCAAATGCAACGCAAGTCTTTGAGGTACACGGTTAAATCTTGTGTTTATTTGCAGCTGGGAGGAATTTCAGTCATGATTGATATTATCCTTCACATCCTACTGCTACAAAAACCAGCGTTGCAAATTCTGCTATGTATCTGGCTCATCATGCTCAATGGCTTCATCCAGGTATATCCAGTTTACGATGTTGTTTCCGAGATAATTCTTGAGTTCATTCACTATTCCCCACTGTGAAAAAGAATGATGATTAAAAGTCAACGGACATAATTACACAAGGGATTATTGGGATCAGCATGGCTGGAATCAAATGTGTGGGATCACAATTCTGCTGGTGTCTGAACTTGAATGTCTGCAAAAAAACCCAAACAACAAAAAAACGGTTTATTTTCCTCTTTACCGCTGCGCTGCATCTTTTGTGCTCATAACTTATTGGAATAACGCCACAGCGTACTCCGCAACTCCACTTGTGCAAACGGCTGAAGCGGCCCTCCGTTTGCTGGTCAAGTCGACGCGCATTTACGGTATGATGACCGCAGCGAAGCCATCTCGACTTTGTAGACTAAGAGGCAATAAAATGTAATTACGACATGTTTGACGATTAGCTTCAAGACAGAATCGCAAGCGGAGCAAGCAATTTCACGCTGCCTGTAAAAAGCGTACAAGGCGAGAAGGTGTTGGGGGGGCGGAGTTACGGTTGAGAGCCCAAGACGCTGATGGTCTTCTCCAAGCCGCGACGGAGACGCGCCAGCTGCATGGCTAAACAAGACGAATCTATTTTAGACACATATTAGATAAATATTTATACCCCCATAAACTGCGTCAATCAATCCCCCACGGGCAAGGGAAGCTATTCCGCAGCGTGTCAATAACAGATTCCACCGGCAGATAATCATTTTTCTCTCAATGGCAGGGGCTTGATATGACATCGATACATGCTGTCAGAGTTCATTTCGGTCGGAGCCGCGGGAGAAGCATCTCACGGAGGGGTTATGGAACCCCTTCTCTTCAGCGCCATTGATCGTGAGGCGGCAGTGTCAGTTGAGTGGGATGGCACGTTTTCTGTCGGATGCCGCATTCAACTAGCGGGAGACTTCAGGCCGCGTTGAAGGTCTGCCGTTCCATTTGGCCGCGGTGTTACAGGGGACAAGGGGTGTGGGAGGTGGGGGGTGGTGGTAGTCCGGCCTTTTAATTGTCGAGTTGAGACTTGACTGCGTACAAGGAGGGGAGGGCGCATGCGGGCCGAAATGGCAATTGCACAGCGGCGCTACTCTGATACGACCAACATACACAATCAGTCAGGATAAAGATCTCACCCTCGGCGCTATGAAAGGGGGAAGTGAGCAGCGCTCGGGAAAAAAAAAAAAAATCAATACGGAACCGCTCATTTTGGAGGGACATGTGTGTCACAGTCAATAGGAGTTAATAGGCTGGCTTGTTCAGTGAAGACAGGCAGCTTGGGAGAGGGGCCCACTCTGACAGCTTAATACATACTGAATGGCAAGCTGCTTGCCCGGAACACTCACCGCGGATACATCAAGTCTGGAATGGGAACTGATGGGTGCAGGCAAAAGTTAATTATAGAATAGAGCTGAAGGTCTTACACACAGAACTACAGAATCACCCATCCAGTAATCGGAACAGATTTATATGCGCGACGGCACCGCTGAAGTCACGCACTCACACCGGATGTATGTTTATTCTCCATGGTCGAAAACAGAAACTATTCACTGTATTCGTTTCGGATTTATATTGTGATTGGTTGTTTTGAAACAAAATGAATCAATGATTTGCCATCTATTCAAGGAAGCAGCAACTGTATGCGATGGGCAAAATTGCACACTTTTTATTTTTTTTTTTTTTTTTACCCTTACATGCACCAATAATGATAACCTGTAACCTGATAACATGATAGGCTTCCCACTGCAATAGCCGCTGTCCCATTTCATCCATCCATCCATTTTCTGAACTGCTTGATCCCCCACAAGGGCCGTGGGGCGTGCTGGAGCCTATCCTAGCTGTTTTCGGGCAGTAGGCGGGGGACACCCTGAACTGGTTGCCAGCCAATCGCAGGGTGGCCTGGTTATAATCGTTTTTGATTTTTCATTGTAGTTGTTTTTTTTTTAAACTTTTGTTTTAGAAACTGCTTCATTTTACTTTAGTTTATTTTTACTTTTAGTTTTTCTACATATGGCGCATTTTGTAGAGTCCTAAGATAAAATAAAAAGTCACAATAAGTATGTTGTGATTTAACAAACTACAATTCCCAAATGACTTTTAGACCTTGAAGTGTCTGGTGAAAGCTTTTTTATTTTCTATTGCTGATGAGTAATAAAAAAAAAAAAAATTAAAAGGGAGGGAGGCAGAAGGAAAAAACATCTTCATTCTCCCCTTTAAAGTAACATAAAATACTTGGTCAAGTTAAATTAGTCAAAGAATAAAATAAAACATCCAAGCGCAGAGGATTCAAACAGTTTATTTCTTATGAATCAAATAATGATTGAATCAAGAGAATAAAACACTGAAATAGCAGAAACTGGGATTTGGTGGTTTTCCGTTTATTATCACCAGTACGTCCTGTCGATATGACATCAACTTATTGTCATTTCATTCAACAGCCATCATCTTGATTACTTTCAATATAATATTAATGAAAGAAGCAGCGTATATATATTTTTTTAATTCTCATTGTGCATTCTGTTTACAGGGGAAAAGTGACAAGTGATGCGTAATAGTTCTAAATAAAAGAGACCTGCTTACCTGAGCGCAACACGCTTCCCTTCACTTCGATTAATTAGCCACGAGGCTCATCAGTACGGATCAAT
The DNA here is from genome assembly GCA_018466805.1 of Hippocampus abdominalis. Taxonomy (NCBI): domain Eukaryota; kingdom Metazoa; phylum Chordata; class Actinopteri; order Syngnathiformes; family Syngnathidae; genus Hippocampus; species Hippocampus abdominalis. The sequence continues at coordinate 22,503,522 of CM031697.1, forward strand.
TGGCTCAGGGCTTGGGTGGGGTACCTTGTGACAAAAAAAAAAAAAAAGAAAGAAACAAGGAGAAACATATTTTACATTTCACTTGAGCAAGCGCCAGATCTGCCAAACTGCCTAATAATAACTTCATTAATTGAGGTCTACAGGTCACACTGTTTGATTCCATAATGACGGACTCTCCTTTTAATTAGCACCCATTAAAACTTCATTTGGATGAATAATATGTCTTAATTTTAAACGGCTAATGAGTAGTTAAGTACACGTACTTTATACAGTCAAGCCACAGAGTATTTCACAGAAAGGAAGCGTCAGTCTCTTAACGGGGAGTGATAACAGAAATGTGCTCGCACCCTGTTGCATTATTCCAGCGGGATTATCGATTGGGCAGATGGAGTTTCGGATATGAATTCAGAGGATATTAAAATGACTTCTATTGTGTTAGCAATAGTTAGAGAGCAGAAAGATGGGTGGCATTCATAGCACCTCCGTGAAGAGAGGAGGAAGGGAGGAAAAAAGGTGGCTTGGCTCCAATTGACATTTCAATAAGTGGAACAGAGCGTTAGCAATTCATTTCCAACTTTTCTGAAACAATTATTGAGATGGTACCTCCAGGCGGTGTACGCTCCGGGTCCCGGGAGTCCCGCCGGCTGAAAGAGTAATTGACTAAATTGTAGCACACACACATCGGGGCCATTTACAAATTTGCCAAAAATGAATCGTTTAAAAAGAAATGAGGGTGACTCTCAAATTAGCAAGGAGAATGATTGAGATGTGGCTCTGGGAATTAAGAAACACCATTTAGAGCTCGGCAGAAAGGAGCATCCTGTGAATAGTCCAGCGTTACTCACCAAAGCCGCTCTGACTCGTATTTAAATGTCAGCGCCGTTTAATGGATGCTCAGAAAGACACGACGATCCGCAGTGTTTACACTTTTGGGATGGCTCGACAGATACGGCGGACAGATCACTAAAGAACAAATCGTTACAGGATCCACATTCTCTTTACGTCTTTGCCAACGACACTGCAAGAAGAAGAGAACTGTCATGTCATTGAAAATGATGATACACAGATAGCTAACGGGATTGAAATCATCTGAAGCTTTTTTTTTAATGAGCTTTCTACAAATGGAAGGACTGACGGGCAGGTGGATATCATCAGATAAACACAAGCAACACTGGCTTTGGGAATGTGGCGTTAGCTGCATTTTACCAGGTGTAGCCATTTGGGGGGGAACAACAAGAAATGATTGCGAGTGTGAAGGGCCTGACAGACATGATTGATTGTTGTGCAGACTGTGTTGATTGTTGCCTGTTGTTTCATTCCTGTGGCTCCCAGCAGCCACTGCTCTCATCGCCCCGGCGAAAACCCTCCCAACCACTGATGAGTAATTACTAAGTTCATTAGCCACGCTACTGGTCCAGAGATGTATTACAATGAGATTTGTCATCAAATGCCCCCCCCCCCCTTTCTTGTTTCTCCTTACATATCTGATTCTCACATGTCAGTTTGAAGGGCTAATTTGGTTTAATGTTTAATGATAACGAAAATAAACCTGATCGCAAAATGCGATTCCTATTAGCATGGTCTCACTCAATCCTGCAAAGGCACACAAAGTTGTGAAAGCTCCTATCGCGCTGAGGGGCGGACGATTGCAACTGCCAACAAAGGGCGGGAAAAAGAAGCGCATTTACATCAGAATATGTCAGGGTTCATTCAAGGTCGCAAATGTTCACAAAACCTTCACCAGATGTTCGCCAACAGTTGTAGTGAGTTCTCTTGTCACGAGGGAAATTTTGTTCACAATTCCCTCGGGACAAGAGAAGCACAGGCGAACATCCCGCGACTGTTTGCCGCGCATTTCCGACCTTGAATGAACTCTGACAACCACTGACGTGGCTGCAACTTCTGCTGGATTCGAAAACACTTTGCAAACGATCGTTTTGGGACAGTGCACATTAATCAACGCAACAGTGTAAATGCGCCGGACTTAGCATAAATGCTAGTTTTAATCCATAGTCCCGAGCCAGGTTTCTGAACATAATCAGTTTACATAAAATAAAAACACAATATAACACAACACATAACATAAAACACGTACAGTCATGCAATCTTAGCCACTTTTCCTGCATACGCTTTGTTGTTTGAAGCGGTTCTAGATCGAGTTGAAGGACCACGGTTTCAACAAGGGAACGCACGGATCAGTGAGATACTGTACTCTTACTTGGTCTCGAAAAATGTTTTGATTATACAGTGAAACTCCTCTACAATGAAATCATGTTTGCAGCAAGACATTTTTCACAACAGGGTGTTTTTCATTGTAGCAAATTTGATCTCAGATGTAAACACACACACACACAGACACACACACACAGAAATGTATGTGTACACGCACACACAAATGCATGTGTACTCTTTATTTTTATTCCAATAGGGCATACATATGAGCATACACTTATTTAACATTTCATATAGTCAGTGTAGAAAGAAAAAAAAGGGAAAGAAATTGCGAAATTTATGATCAGCATTCACTTTCACTTACATCAATTTCTTGGATAATGTCTTTTATTTTCTTTCCTTCGTCTTTCATTTTGATCACTTTTACCCTCTCTTCCAGCGTCAGAGCTCTTCTTGTCTTTGCTGCTTCACATCCAAAGGTCCGTTTTGTAGCCATTTTAGCAATGTAACGTTCTTGCTGCGTCTGAAACTAACAATAACAAATACTTCCTGGACTGCTGCGCATGTGTAAACCAGTATGGTGGTTACTGTTGTCGTTTCCGAACGAAGCAGTAGAGGTCGCTGTTGGATTAGACTTCGTTGTAGTGAATCTCATCAAGAGGCAAGAGCATAGAAAAAGATTTTGTATAACGCAACAGTTTTTTCGTTGTATGGGGGGCAGGAGAGTGGGAATGGTGTTAATGCATGAAGATTTTTTTCACACTAGGGGGTATTTTCGCCCATGTAGGTTTCGTTGTAGAGGATTCCACTGTAGGACACTAATACCCCTTTACCAGCCTGACTGACATATCCTTCCGGGTAATAATAATAATAATAATAATACATTTCATTTATAAGCGCCTTTCAAAACACTCAAGGACAATTTACAATCAAAACAAGAACAATAAAACCACAGGTGCAGGAAGAGCTACGGTACATGTCAGCTGTTTGGCGAAACTTGAAAGTAAAAAGGGAAACAACACTTTGTTTGCAGACTGCAAATGACACACTGCAAAATAGATGATGAACTTGGCATGACCAAGTATCCGTCCTTGGTAACGGCGACTACTCAAAAGTAAGCACTCTGTCTGGAAAAAAGTGGCATCGGCGCATCCCGAACTTCACCCCAACCCTGCCCTCCGATGACTGGATGTTAACCCCCATGCAGTAAGTATCCCAAAATTGGACATTTCGGACACTTTGGACGATTTTGGACAAATGGACACCACAGACAAAACAGTGAAAAATAACTCCACGAAGCTGAAATTTTCCATAGGATGTATATCTATGTCTTGGCCAATTCCCACTGAACATTTTGAGGGGTTGAAAGTGAAAAAAAAATTAACCGTGAAAAAAGTTGTTGCACATCGGAAGAGGGACATTTTTGGGACGTAATACCCTTCATGCGGCCGCTTAAAAATACTGCATGAGGGTTAAAAAGGCAGAAAAGTAGCAAAAGAAAAAGACGGAACCTTCTGAGAAACAGCGGTTACTAGAGTAGACAGCTTTTCATTGTTTTCATCTGAATGTCACAGTTGTGCATCAACCACTACAATGGACCCTTATGAGTGTTGTCATCCACTGCTATTTTTTTTTTCCCATGCCTAAAGACTAATAAAAACACTTGAGGAAAAAAAATCCTGATGTGGGTTCTTATTATTTGTGCATGAAAGGCTTAATGACACAAACCTTCCGACGTCGAATTATCGCGTCATCGCCAGTCCGCAACCAAAGAGCCACGAGCAATCACAACCTAATGGCAATGTCCAAGCCGCTTTTCTTTAATAGGAAAATTGTTATTTATTGATCGGCACTTTGTAAACCCTCCCAGCAATACTCCAATCACCTTGGCTGTCAAAACCATGGAAATACACCGCGCGCCTTGGCGATTTGATGGCACACTGATTTTCATTACTGGCCCGATTCCAACGTTAATTACTTTCAACGTAGCATCATCTCCCTCCAAAGAGTCTCGCGGAGACCGCACGCGTCCCACCATAGGACAGCGGGGGGGGGTAAGAATGATAGGTAGAGTCGTGCTTTGCCTCCGACTCCTGGCCATTAGGCAGCGTGATGGGCTTTTTCTTTTCCGGACCATTTCCCGTGGTCAAAATGGCATCAAAACAGCATTTGTGGTTCAATAGCAAAGACTTCAACTGAATAATCACGAGGGTGAAACTGTAGTTATAATAGGGGCACCTCTGGGATAAGCATACATAACGGGGGTGTCAAAAACACTGTCGGATTTCTGGAGGGCAAAGTGTTTCAAGTGTATGCTGTTGGCTCCTACATCTGCTTTTAATTACTCAATTAGCGCAATCATTTAGCCTCCTTGACATTCATCCAAATGGCAAATCATAGCCGGAAGTTGTTCTGTTGAAACAGAGCGTTAAGCGGAGTCATGAAAAATGCATCGACGATAATGTATATGGATACTTAACTAATTGAACCAATTAAAGGGAAGGGAAGCGGTTGGGGTGAGAACAGACTGGCTCCGGCCCTGCGGGTAGAGGCTGTGACATCTCTGATCTACAGCCTCCCTTCTACATATTCAACGATGCAGGCCTGGGGTTATGATTTCCGCAGACAAAAGGTCTCCGACTTCAGTCATACGGCAGCGGGGCCAGTTTTTGGAAAATTCATGCATACCGAAGGCCACAGAGAGCAGATTAGCGCTTGGTCAAGGATGCTTTTCGAGCAACAAACAAAAAAATCAAAATTAGGAATCCCGCCCACTGTAACCTAAAGACCTGCGCATGCTTAGTTTAACATGATCTTATATATTACTAAGGACCCCCCCCCCCACCCCCCGCCCGCCCCCTCCTAGCACAAAAAATAAAGACTGATCGTACCCCTGCGGTAGTGATTTTCTGCATGCTACCGATGCATAAATAAACATGGGCATAAATACACAGAGGACACTGACTTGGACTCGACAGCCAAGTGGGGGCAGATGTTATTAAAAGGGCTATTTATCACTGTCACCCCTCTCAGGTTCTATCCCTCTCTGCCCTCCAGCTATGTCACTACAGGCCGCACACCGACAATGTGGCTCATCCCAGCAAACCTGCAGAGAGCCCCGTCGTACAAACCGAGCCGCGCAACAGCCGACATCGCCGACTCATCCGCCAACCATTGGAACAGAAATTTAAATCCAAGCTCTTATAGATTTTCGCCACATACCTGCGCACGGCACACTTGTTCATTTCCCGCTCTCTTAGTTTATCGATTGCGACCACAATTATCCACTTTTTCTGAAGCACTGCAGTAAGTGGATTCCCCCTTTGTTGGACAATAACTACAGAAGGTTGGAGAAGTCACACTATTCTTCAGCCTGAGGGGAAACTCCGCTTCTCCCGCACCCTCATCAACATTAGCAGGCAAGGATTTAAAAATAAATAAATAAATAAAACAACATTGCAATTAGTCCACATCTGATGAGGGCGGTGCATCAACCCAGGCTGCCATTTCCCTCTGAGCCAAACGGCCGTTTCTACCAGCTTGCGCCGACAAAGATGACACAAAGTTGAGGAACGATTACACGGGGGAACTATTTAAAATAAATAAATAAAACTCTTGAGTTTGATTTTTATCCTGATAAAAATTTAATTTGGCGTGCTGATTCCAAGAGCTCATTACGACCGGATTCGTCTCGAGGCTACGTGGCAATCACGTGGTGAGAGGTTTGTGCAGTAGCTCCCGTTAGGTCAGTCCTGCCAACACAAAACTAGCGCAGTAGCATTTAAGGACTTCGCCTTGTAACCATGGGCATATTGTTGTAAATTGTCTTTAGTTTTTTTTGAGCTTTCAATCATTGACATCCTATAGCTCAAAAACTTGAGATGGAGTTTTGGATTCCGCACCTAGAAATTGGTTTTAAAAAATGCTGTCAGAATTAACTCAACGTAAATGTTGTTTTCCCTTTTTATGGATGACATCAACCCTTTTCTGCCACTTTTGTGTCTTCTGGGCAACCGTGAGCAACTAAACAACCGGTGGAAACATGTTTTTAGCGTGCACCGTTTGTAAGAAGTACCTTCATTCATTCATCGCCAGAAATGTCCTCGAAGCACGTCGGAGCCCACGTTCTCTTCAGACCACACTTCATGGCACAGTCACTCCGAAAACGAGCAAGGGCTCTCCAGACTGTCAAGAGAGGAAGTGATGGTTGTTTGCGTCAAGTACTTAGCAGGTGGATTCGGTTTGGAAAGTGCTCCATTTTTACACCTTCTCCCGGCAAGTTAGGTTTTCATGACAATGTTTTTGTTTCTTTGTTAGACAGAGGAGTTGCAAGTGGAAAAGATGACCGATCTTTTTTTTTTTTTTTAACGTAGAAGCAGTTGCAAATGTCAACGATCGATTTTGAGCGTACCGTTTCATTACGTTCAAGGATTTCGTCTGTTGGCCACTATGTCATTTAGTATGATCATTCTTTTCTTGTCTTGTGACAACTTAGTGTGAATATAAATCAACATAGGCTCATTCGCCTGAAATTGTCATTGGGAGTCGTAGGGCTGAATGATTTGGTGAAATGATTGAATAGCTATTTTTTCCCCTCAATGTTGCGATTTAATATGCGATTGTTTTTTTCCCATGGTCCACTTCCCATGAATATTTTGACAATCACAGGCAATAAATGAATCTCTATTATAATAAACAACATTAGAATGATTATTCACTAATGTTTAGGTCCTATTCGTGAGGTATTTATTTCGACAAAAAAAAATCACAAAATAAATCAAATACAGTACAGTGGTACCTTTATTTACAAACGTAAATTCATACGAAATTTTCAAGTTACAAAACGCCTCAACAGGAAAATATTGCCTCTTGTTACGAAAGAAATTTCAAGACACAAAAGGTTAAAATACAATATGGGCTGCTCCTCGCAGCTCCGAGTTTCCTGAACGCAACATAATTATCGATGCTCTGCCATTGGCTATTACCTAGCATCTTCCTGGCATCCCATTGGCTAAGCGGGACCTCTACCGTACGTGTCTCTACATGTAGATAGATATGTCTTTATGCAGCGTCCTCTCCTCATCATTCGCCACTCGGCCATGAGGCGTTCCGATAGTTTTACGTAAATGTGAATCACCCCAAAAAAGTGATCGCTCACTATGCTGACGTTTGCCTTGGACATTTTTGAAGGATTGTTACAAGCTGACAAAAGCAAACGTCCTTGGATCGGTTGGTGACAAAACGGCAGGCAAAAACCTCTTCTGAGAGAGAACATGAACTTAAGAGGGCAAAAAATGATGCGGACGCAGTTAAATGATCATCATTTTTATTCTTTACTCTTTTCATTGTTCTTTACATTATGCACAACTGTCATTCATTGTTTTTTAGTTTAGTTTAATTCTCTTGCACTTTATGGCGCGTAGAGCCAACCATAGCAACCAGGTCTCTCCATCTGGATCTGTTCTGGGCAAGGTGTTGACTTTGTTCCAGGGTAACATTGCAGGCCCCAAGGTCCAGGGCTATTACATCCAGCCATCGAGTGCGGGGGGCACCTCTGGGTCGTCTCCAGCCAGCTTTCTGGGGGTTGAGGGCCAAGATGGTGCTGGTTGGGTGTTCCTGGGGCAGGCGGATGACATGGCCATACCATCGCACTCGCCGCATTGCTGCGAGACGGGAGGCTGGTGGCTGTTTGGTTTTGTCTCTTAGAGCCTGATTTGTGATGTGCTCGGTCCACGAGATACCTTCAATCCTCCTGAGGGCCCTGGAGTCAAAGCCATCAAGCCTGGCCGCAAGAGTGTTATTCAGTGGCCAGGTTTCGGAGCCGTACAGGAGGACGGAGATGACTGAGGCATTGTAGACTCTGAGCTTTGTTGCCCGGGATATGTGCCGATGGCGCCACAGTGGTCTCCACAAGGACTGCATGACATTGGCTGCAAGGGCGCGACGACAGTCGATCTCTGTTTTGAGATCTCCGTTGTTGGTCACTGTCGAGCCGAGATATTTGAAGGTGGAGACAAATTGGACAGGGGTGCCATCAAATTCAAAAGGTGGTGGGTCAGGTCCATCGCCAACATGCATCAATTTTGTCTTGGCCCAACTTATCTTTAGGCCAAGCTTTTTGGACTCCTCATCGAACACTCTGAGGGCGTCGCGGAGCTGATCAGCAGTCTCGCTGAACAGGACGGTGTCATCAGCATACTCGAGGTCCTTTAGGATGCAGTTGGCGAGTGGCACTCCAGGGATCCGCTCACAAACTCTTGACATCAGATGGTCAATGACGCAGTTAAAGAGCTCTGGAGCGGCGACACATCCCTGCCTTACCCCGCTGTTGATGGGGAACCACTCGGACTCTTGGCCATTCACACGTACACAACTTTCTGCACCTTGGTACAGTTGTTTGAAGAGTGTGGTGATCTTGGTTGGGACTCCGAGTGATTTTAAGATGTTCCAGAGGGACCCGTGGTCCACTGTGTCAAAGGCAGCCTTGAGGTCAATAAAAGCAATAAATAAGTGCCGGTCCTTTCTGAACTCCCGAGCCTTTTCAATCAGGAGTCGGAGAGCAGAGATGTGTTCGATGGTGGAACGGTTGGGCATGAATCCGGCTTGTTGTTGGCGGCGTCTGCTTCTGGTTGCAGGTAGAGCTCGGGTAAGTAGGATGCGGGTGAAGAGTTTACCGGGAATGGAGAGGAGCGTGATGCCCCTATGGTTACTACAGGTTAGTTGGTCTCCCTTGTGCTTCCAGAAGGGAAGTATGATGCCCCGCCTCCAGTCATCAGGCAATGACTCTGTGACCCACACATGGTTGATGATCTGTGTGAGCCACAGGATGATATGGTCGCCAGCAGCCTTCAGCATCTCTGCTGTGATTGCACATAGACCTGGTGCTTTACCATTTTTGAGCTTTGTCATGGCTGCTTTGACTTCAGCTGGCAATACTGGGGTGATGGGACAGTCTGGATTCGTGGTGAAGTGTATGGTGTGGGTTGGGTCTTCGGGGACAGGAGGATGATTTAGGAGCTCACTGAAGTGCTCCTTCCAGCGACTGATGCATTCAGTTTCGGTTGATAGAATATTGCCAGCCCTGTCCTTGACTAAGTGACAGCGATGGCGGGGGCCGGCTTTCCCTTTGCGGAGAAGGTTGAAGAGCTGCCGCAGATTGTTGTTTTGGGAAGCGGCCTCCATGGCTGATGCCTGATTGCTCCAGAAGGTTTCTCTGTCATGTCGAAGGGAGATGTTCCGTTGCGTGTTAAGGAGCCGATACAGAGCCATGTCCCCGCACAGCCGAGCATCTCGTCTTTTATTTACGATGTCCAGCGTATCCTGGGATATCCAGGGCTTCTTCGGAGCAGATCTTGTTCGCCCGATGGTCTCTATGGAAGCCTCGATTACGTCAGCTTTATATTGCGGCCAGTCGAGGGACTGCTCGCTAGTTAGTGTGCTGAATCGATTGGTGATGGAGCATCTGTATAATTCCACGATGGCCGGGTCTTGTAGGCGAGAGGGGTCCAGCCTGGGGGAGGCAGTCTTTCGTGCCCCAGCCTTGAGCTTGAGTTGCATGTCTGCTATGAGCAGGCGGTGATCTGTATTGCCGAGTTGTGCACCTCTGTAGACACGGCAGTTGATGATTGAATTTTTCCATCGTCGGGAAACAAGGATGTGGTCGATTGCTTTCTTTGTTTTTCCATCAGGGCTGTACCAGGTCCAGTGATGGATCCGCTTACGGGGAAACCATGTATCGGCAATGCAGAGGTTGGTGGCTCTGCATAGATTGTATAGTCGCTGGCCGTTATCGTTGGTGGTGTTGTCGATGAAAACTGGGCCTGTTACAGCCGGGGGGATGTGGTCTTGGGTGGAGATTGTGGCGTTGGCATCACTGAGGACAATGACGATGTCATGGGTGGGGGCTGCCTGGATGGCATCTTGTAACTGGTCATAAAAGTTGTCCTTTGTCTCATCTAGGCTGATGTCTGTTGGGCTATAGGCGACGATAACTGTCATCTTCCCATGTTGGTGAAGGAGACGGGCAGAGAGCAGTCTGTCGCTGATTGGCTTCCAGCTGATGATGGACTTCCGTCGGTATAGCGGGATAGCTAGGGCGACACCGCGGAGGCCTCTCCCATCATTCGGGCCGCTCCACAGAAAAAGATGGTCGCCGGCGGTGGTTTCTCCAGTTCCGCGCCAGCGTGACTCACAAAGGCCAGCGAGGGTGATGTTATACCTGGAAAGTTCATGGGAGAGTAGTGTTGCATAGCCGGGGCGCAGGAGTGTCTGGATGTTCCAACAGGCAATGCGGGTTTTATAGCGGAGGTCCAAATTTCGTTGGTCAGGTGCAGGCGAAGGTCTGTTACCAGGAAGGTCCGTCCGATTAAATCTGGTTGCTTTAGTGGGTTTCGTAACTGTTTCTTTTCGCCATGCTGGGTAGTTGGCCCTGCGATGGCTAGTCAGCTGGTGGGGCTGCCACCTTACAGCATACTGACGGGCTGTGAAGCCCTGACATGAGTCAGGGGCGGAACTGCTCATTTGTGCCATCCTAGTGTCGTAATCCCCCCAAGGTGACAGGCTCCCCAATACACCGAGCCCGGGCAGGCACTAGGTAGGTTTAAGCTGTCACACCTCGACAAGGTTACACAGTTCCTGTTCCTGGTGGGGTGAGGCCCCCAGGACAGTGACAGGTCATTCATTGTGCAATAATCTAATTGTAACATATATTTGTGACATATTTTGATGCATCTTTGGGGGTGCGGGGTGGGGGGGGGTCTTGGAATAGATTGGGGGCATTTACATGCAAAACACATCTGTACTCGCAATATTTCAAGTTAAGAAATTTCTTCCGGATCCAATTAATTTCGTAAGTAGAGGTACCACTGTGTATACAAAAAAAATAAAGGTGAAAGGAAGCAGAATATGAAAATGACATTGTACTACATTGCAACGTGGATTTGATTTCATACCAGGTCGGGCGCCCGGCATCAGCATTTTATCTCCACACAGCTCGTCTTATTGCGGAAGTAGCAGCTCTTGATTCTGGACATCCAGGGGCCACCTATGAAGCCGCTTCACACAGCAATCCACTCAAGATTAATGAAGTGCTTACTTAACCAATTTAAACCCTTAATTCCTATTAATTCAACATAATAGCCACCTTCGCTGGCAGAATTAACAGCGCTCTGGCAGTAACCCGCAAATCTCTGCAGGCCCGGAAAGAGTCGACCCGGCAAATTCAATATTCATTGACAAATATGTACCGGTATGTATATCACTGTTAAAATGCATAACCCCCCGTGTAAGACCCCTATCAAGTGCGCTTTACACCTGTATTACATTTCTCCCTCAATCAGCAGCTTTTCTCCAACAGCCGCCTCCCGCGAGGAGCAGAAACCATTACAAGGGGACCGCAGCTCATTTGCAGAGAGATTGGAGATCATGCTGTATCACGTGAAGAATTTCCGGCGACCAAATTGATTTCTTTCTTTCTGATGTTTGCATGCAGCATCTGTATCGGTGTGTTTAATGTAAATCCCCAGTCTAGGAATGAGTTTCAAGGGTTGCTGCTTGTCGCGCAAGAAAGAAGCGCAGTCTTGAAAAGGCACAAGAAGCAAACATCTACATACGGGCATATTCTTCATCTACTTTTTGATGTTTGGACCTGATCTGCAATGAGAAACGTGATGCAGGGTAACAAACGACAACCCAAAACAAAACACGCTTTCATACTAGAATGTGCTAAAACAAAAGGCAAAAGCAAATAAATATTCAAGACAACTTCAATTTTAAGTGAGGAAAACAGATCAAGCGGCGCCCGTGGCGAGAGGCGCCTGACTGCAAGCTGGTGGGGGGTAAAAGACGGCCTGGCGGGGCGGGGAGGGGGTTATGGAGGGCGTCTGTTTTTAAATGAGCTGAAACTTTAAATACTGCATAATATATAACAAAATATGGATCGTTCATTTAACGCTGGAGAATAAGTCAGAGGAAAACTATTCAAGTTCATTACACTCTTAATGTCAACAGAGTATTGAGTATGACTGAAGCGCACATCACACATCATAAACAAAAGCAAAACAAAAGACTAGTTTTGTTTTGAACGAACAAAAGGATCTCGCTATGAAGGGTACATGCGCAAGAGCAACAATGGTGACACTATAATGGCGTCTTGTGTATATATAAACCGACTCAAACAAAGTGTAGCTTGAACCCAGCCTTGATACTCGAGATGCGTCTGTCATGTATGCATGATGGTAGCGGGGGGAAAAAAAAAAAGCAGGGAGGCAGGAGAACCAGGGCAGACTGAACAAAACGTAGTTTCAAAAAAAAACAAACAAACAATAAATTACTTGAAGGGGTACACCGGAAAATCAAAACACAAAGTCCTGGTAACTGCAATTAACCAAAGTAACAAACAAACAAAAATCGGGAATCACAAAACAACGTGACAGCAACGATCCCAACAAGACGGACAGACACAGGGCACGAAAGGCGCCTAAATTGACGAGATAACAAGAAACACCTGGACAAGTCACAAAGGGTTGAGGGAGCGGATTAGTTGACACAAGGGACCTGGATCACAAGAACAGGTGGAAACAAAACCAAACGAGGAAGATAAAAGCACGAGAAAACAAAACTATCAGTCCATCCATGGATCCATTTTTTAATCTGCTTATCATCACGAGGGTTGCGGGTGTGCTGGAGTCTGTCCCAGCAGTCTTTGGGCTGTAGGCGGTGGTACACCCTGAACTGGTTGCCTGCCAATCACAGGGCACACACAGACGAACAACCATCCACGCTCACACCGAGGGACAATTTTGAGTGTTCAACCAGACTGCCATGCATGTTTTTGGAATGTGGGAGGAAACCGGAGTACCCGGAGAAAACCCACGCAGGTACGGAGAGAACATGCAAACTCCACACAGGAAGGCCGAAGCCGGAATCAAACCCTGGACCTCTGCACTGTGAGGTCGGCGTCCTTACCACTCGACAACCGTGCCGCTGAAACAAACCTATCTAAACAAAAACAGAATCATGACGGCGTCAATCTACGAGGTGCCCAGCAAAGTTCCAGGAGTGATATTTTTTAAACCCAAACTAAAAGTTTTCCTTTTCAACGTGGACCAGACGATCAAGCAGTATGTCGACAATGAGATCCCGCAGCATTTGTTGTTGTTTTTTTCAACACGTGAGAACACGCGTCACTTGTGGTAAGACAATTTGTTGCCATGAGCATCTGACAGTTCCTGGCTGAGAAGAACATCACTGTGCTGGAGCAACTTCTTTTCTCACATGCCCCGGCTCTGTCTGATTTTATTTGCGTTGGTATCCGGAGGATTACTACGAAGGGGAAAAATTTGAAATATCTTTTGTGACCTGAAACTTTTCTTACACACCTCGTAGTATATCGCTACCAAATTGCACACTGACTGGTCACATCATACACAGGCCAGTGAGAGCCATCACATGAGATTCATCAGAAATTCAACAGATAAATGGAACTAAGCCTTCCAATTTAAAAATATAAATTCAAATTTCAAAAAAATATCGCAGTGGTGTCAAGTGAACTGTAGCGCACTGATAGGTGGGTGTTTTTTTTTTTTTTTCCATTTTGTGAGCCTCATGGAGCCCAAAGAGGTGAGCAAAATATTAGAAACCGCTCTCAGGATGATGCGTTGCCACTCTACCTCGACACCTACAAACGACGACCAAAACAATAGAACAATGTTTGTTCCCAATTCTTAAATACTATCCACTGTGTGCCTTATGTTATGACTGCTGAATAAATAGCTTAAATCGATAGGTTTGCTGTGTATTATGTACTGCATGGCAAAAAGATGAAGATAAAAAAAAACAAAGAATTACACCCACCCCTTTGTCAACTGTTAAATTAAGATATACACCACAATTGATTTCTGATTTCTGGAGTTGTGTCCGACAAAATGGAAAACTACCAAGATCAAAAGCAATCATGACTGACTGAACCAAATTGCAATGTTTTGCTCGCTCGCAGCCTCTGTCTGTCTGGTGGAGACGTTTGTAGGTAGATGTAATGAGTTTTGCGTTTCAGTCGCCTTCAAATTGGGAAAGTGCCATTACGCCCAACGTTGTGACAACGTGCGATGACACCTCTGTATTCACACCTAATTCCAACGTGATCCTTAAAGTGACGCGATCGGAACCCCTGCTGCTCATGGAGCAAGCGTGGAGGAGACGGTGCCGTCGGTCCATCCAGAAACTGCATAATGATAACCGTGCAAGTGTTAGCTGCAGGGGTTATTCGCACAATAATTGTTTCTGCCAAACCATACATCTATATGACAAGAGGAGCGGGGGTGGGAGGGAGTATTGTCCAACTTTCCCTGTTAAATAATTCATTTAGGAAGCTGCAACTATTTCAAGTGGGTGACCAAGATGATTTGTTTTTTAAGACGACATAACGTATCTAATTAGACTTTGCAATTAAATTGTTAAACACATCGCCGCAGCACACAATTTCAACACTTGCTTCGCTTTACTTACCCAAATCTTAAACAGTACGAGTACTTAAAGATTTCACCTTGACAAAATGTATTAGCGGCATCTGCACGCAATTAAACTTGGTATGGAGGCTTTAATTCTTTGTTCATTAGCACTCGAGTCGAGCGTGTTGGCTAATTCAGTCGCTTCATAGCGGTGTTAGACTAGCGCGGCTATTGCAAGGCATCCATCTTGTGGCAAATGTAGACAAATATGCTTCATTTGCGATGCTGCGCTGATGGGGAGTGAGTCTGAGCTGTGCCTCCGCCCCCTACCCCCTACCCCCGTTCCCCTACTGCCGTATTTGAGAGCGTCTCAAAAGGTGAAGCCCTGTAAACAAATACAGCTCATTCGCACGCGCCGCAGTTTGGATTTCAACGACCCAAATCGTCCTGGAAAGAGCTCACAATGCCGCAGTCAGCAAGCAAACCCTACACGACTGCGTCTGGCCATGCGGCCGTATCAATGCGGCTAAGGGGTCGAAGGGTCAATGAGTAATTAAGACATGCTTGCCTGAGCATTCCCCATGCACACTTTGAGTCCTGATGAAAGGTTGCAAATGAAAGGAGGGGGGATTTCAGTGTAGCCTGACACCACGGATCACATTTCAGTAAATGTTCCTCGTTCAAGGCAATTAGAATGATTAAGATAGTGTGGTGTCATCGCACTGTTGAGGGGGATTTTTACATATGAATGATGCATGAGGTTTTGACATTTGTTGAGCACAGCGAAAGCCGGGTCGCGCAGTTGAGGGAAAGAGATGCAACAGTTGTTGTACAGTAGAATCTCTCAGGGTGAACCAAATCCATTTCAAAAAACTATATTATCAGAATGGGTTTTAAAAATACAGTAATAACGCATGTTTTTTTTTTTTTAACGAAATAAAGTGAAAACAGGCAGTATCTCAGTCTGCTGGAGATTAGTGAGTGTGAAATCCTCTTTCATCCTGCTTTTTCATGCCGACAGAAAGTGACAGCTGTTTTTATAATGTACATCTCTGGTTATGAATGTTGATGAATAGTGTGAGATGGTTAGTTGGGGGGGGGGGGGGGGGGGACAGGATTTGTTTACTGTAAACATAATGAGATCGATACACTAACACCTTACAATAATTTTGTCGTATCCATTGCTCTTTCTTACAATTTACGATCTAGTCTGTTTTTAAATGTCATTGTAGTATTTTAAAAGTGTATTTAAAGACCTTAAATAAATACATTTCGTAATGCTATAAAAACACGGCTAGAGTATTTAATCATGTTATTTCTAAATTGTGGGTTTCACTTATTGCGAGGCTGGTCAAGAATGTAACATTTGCTTTCAGAATGAAATGACTAATGTACAAATACGGGTTATGTCGTCTTTGTATGAATGGAAGTCCTTCAAAAACTGAAAACTCCCTGGACTCCAGATGAGTACATTAAAATAAGCAATATCCAACTCCTCTTTGTATTTCAATCAGCGACCCAGTTAAGTGGTCTCAGACAAGCAAGTACTACACTCAAATAGGCATGTCGGGTATTTTCTAGCCTTCCAGTGTAAAGAAAGGGTCAAAAGGGGACATTGATTAACATGGATGACAAGAAATGGTACCTTTTTCCACATTGCGGATGAAAATGAAGAGGCTAAAGACAGAAAATTGAGGTCGCTGATGAATGCTATTAGGAGATGCAGGGGGGGGGGGGGGGAATCAATATGGCAGTTTGTCACGCTACCTCTCCCGGGGAGCACAACTATGCAGCAGAAGGTAAGCGGCTGCCCCGTCAGCAAAGCACATTACCAGAAATCAAAGGTTGAGGAGGGCCTGAAGGAAGACATGCACGTGTCTGCGGACAAAGGCTGCACTTTGGTGATTAAAACCTGTTTTATCAGACCTGTCTTGACACAGTAACAGTATTGACTAGCTGTTGCATGGAGGCTGATCACTAATTCACGTTGAAATAAATGAACAGGGATTATTCCGATTTTTGTATTGGCCACGCCAAATGGAGTATGTGGCTACGACTGTGTGCTATTAAAGATGCCACATGCATGCAGACTTTTCATTCATTTTTAATGTCAACAGTACTCTCGAAATAAACACCGTTAGTGTTGTGTGTCAGTGTAATAACATGCACAACCGACCTATTCCATTACAATTTCAAATCTTTAATAATTCAACAGAAAATGACCACTTGAGACACAGACTGACACAACTGTCAGTATAACCACTGGCGCCTCTCCTAAATGTAAATAACACACACATTATTGTCATTGGAATATTGTTTGTTTTTTGGGCTCAATATTGAGCACCTTCTTCTTCTTTGTAGGCAAAATAGACTCTGACAGGACCGGCGCTCGTCTGGACCGTTTCTGCAGCACCCACAACCATCCAGCAACCGATTCCATACGCCAAACAGGGAATACCTGCAACACACAATGCTTACTGCTGTATGGTTTGATGGAGTATTTATTGATCAGATACTATTAAGTAATGTACAGTATATTACTTACCGAGATTGATAACTTTGAGCATGGTGAAAAACCTGTCCTCGAAGTCCAGGTTCTGTGGAGGTGCTTTGGTGCAGTGGTATTTTATGAATGGGAAGCAGCCTGTTCTCAGTATGTGGTAGTTGGATCCCCGAACGCTCCAGTTAAAGTTCGACAGTCCAAACTGGTCATTGTGGACGGCAGAGTAGCGGACACAGTAAGAAGTCCACGGCGGAATGTTCCGCTGCTCTAAGTGGCAGGTGAGCACCTCCGAGGCGGTGGGACGAGGCATTGATTTCCCAAAAGTGCTCGGAAACAGCGTGACTTTTACAAAGACGTGGTGTACTTTTTTCAAAAACTCCCTCATAACTTGAACTCATGTGATATGTTCAATAATACCATAGCTTTTGGAAATTCAAAATGAAGTCCAGTACTCGCGTTTTAAAGAGCTACTCCATATTTAAACACAGGCTAGAAGACAGGGTCTGGTAAAGTTAGCAGAAACGATCATCCTATTGGAGGACACACGCTACTTAAAACAGAGTTACATGCACAAAGACAAATGTTTTATATACATGTACTGTGTAAATAATATATTTGTCGGATGTTGTCCATCAAGGACGACAAACATTGGAACGAACTGACCTGAGTTGCACTTGCTGCAACATACCGTTGAACGGGTCCTCACATTACAGTCATCCGGGTGGAAACAAACGTGGCGGAAACAATAGTCTTACCCCCACCACAACTACAAATAAATAAATAAATAAACTAATAAATAGATACGGTATATTGATCATCTAGAAAAAATAGAATAATATACGTATTACACGTCGTGATAAGTTTTATTGCTATTTGTAAAAGTGCTTTCGATCCAAGCCATCCCAAAGTCACCTGTTGGCGGCCGCAGGAGTTCTGGTGCCAAAACTGGGACGTGAGGCACCAGATCTGGGATGGGTGCGCATGAGGAAACAAAACTATGAAACAAAACAATACGTAATCTAAACAAAACAGACTGAGATTAAAGTCAGAATTCTGAGATTAAAGTCAGAATTCTGAGATAAAAGTGAGAATCTTGCCAACCTTGTTTTTTTTTTTCTTCAGTGGCCCTAATCCAACCTTGTTTTTTTTTTCTTCAGTGGCCCTAATCCTCTTCCGTATTAATGAATATGTGACGAGTACTAATCCACAAAAATATATTTCATAGCTTTATAGCTATGGCTACAGATGAACAAAATAATTTCATGATTTCACATACCTGTTTGCTTGTTCACTTTTGTAAAATGTGGTCAATCTTGTGCTGTCATCATTGCACATTAGGAACAAATAATGGCACATTTCAACATCCCCTCCAAAAAAATAAATAAAAAGATCTCACATTCCCCTAAATTGCCGTAAAAGGGCCACTCTAAAAAGGAGATAAAGAATGTTATTTCACAGAAATCTGCCAAAGGCACAGCCCCATTCTGTGTGAGGTTCAGGTGTGTCACATACGTTGCATGGTGTGTTAAGTGGTGAAACGCTAACATCGTTGGTGGTTGTAGCCCACAGATCTGTCCTTAGGGTCACCGCTGAGTTTGAAGAGCGTGTATGATTAGAGAACATGATGAGTGGAGGGGCGCATGTGGTAAATTGTTGGGCCTTCTTAATTAACTGCTGGGAGGAGCAATTAATGTGAAGAAGATGTGCCAAATTTAAGATCACGTTAATTGTACAATGGCAATCGAACAAAGTATGAGCAGTCCAGCAAGGGTTTGCATTCAGCATGTGATCGCACAATGCACTGCACCTCAATGGCATGGTGTACAAGTAACTGATAAGGTGATTACTTAAAACAGTTCCGGCTCAAGAGGATAAAAGTGTTCCAGGTGCTCAAGCACCTTTCGGGACAAAACGCGTTGACCCAAGCCTGGGTGAGCACATGTGATGGGAGCCAATAGCTCTGCTCTTGTCAACCACATGTGCCTCACACAACAATAAAAGTGTCCAACGGGGACTTAATTGTGTTTGTAATATGCGGGCCCCTAATGATGGCTACCGCTAAAACCATTAACCACGGTGGTGACTCAACTGCTGGGCTGAGGCACCAGGCCACCAACTGAATGAATGTTTGGTAAAATAATACAAGTTGCAGATTAACAAGCGTAAACTCGGGCATAGTGCTAATAAAAGACATCTATTGTCTAAAGGCCTGGCGCCAGGTTGATGAGGTGTTCAGGCATGCATAAGCGTGCATAATGAAACTGGTATGAATTATTAATGTGTTGATTATTTAGACTCATCTATCAAAATGATAATGAAGTCTGCACCTAAACACCAATTGAGCTCTTTGCGTAATTACAGTATTTAGTTGTATTTAACCAAAATGAAGAGCAAAGCAATGATCTATCTTTGTGATTATGTCGGTACTTCTTAGTTTGTTATTCTCCAAAGTCTCAACCTGCTTGTTCACTATTTTTTGCAAATATACTTTTTGGTTGTTGATTTTTACTATTGCCCTTAAAGTTGCGCAAATGTCTCACTTCAGTTCTGTGATCATCAAAAGAATGAACTGTGGGTGTGTTTGTCATTTTAGGTATTTATTTTTTTGAATAGCTTTTATGCCACACGTGTCAAGTGAAGTAATGTTGTTCTGATATTTTTCAGCGGTTTTCTTCTTTTTAATACACTTGTGTGACAATTCCGAATGTTTGAGTTAGTTGTGTAAGGAGTGGTACGATAGCAGCAGTGTTAAACTAAAACCGTACTTCTGTCTGACCTGCTCGCAATGATCATCGGGGCCAATTAGGTCAGAGCCAGCTGATCAATATTCACACGTAAACCAAATGTTTGCTACCCTTCTGCAAGAGAAAGAAAACCCCACAGTATTTACTTGAATAACTTGAAACTGACAAAACTTTGCCAAAATGACTATAAACCTGCCACACATTTCTGGGAGAAGGTTCTTTATGTTTCCAAAAAACAAAACTGAAACATAGAGTGAAAAAACCCCCACACGGTCCATACTGTGAGCAATGGAGAGGGCTTCTTTCTGCTCTGGGGCTGCTTTGCTATGTCCAGCACTCGGTGTCTTGAATTTGTGCACCTTGTGATAAAAGAGAAATGAAAAAAACGACAATGAATGCAGACTATCAAGGCATTCTGGAGCAAAATTCTGGAGCTTACCGGTGTCAGAAAGCCTTCTCTGAGCCACAGGCCGTGGGTCCTCCAATAGGATGAAGATCAAAAACACATATAAAAGCTCTTAAGAAGGTTCATAACAAAACTATTACAGTACGTGTATGAGTCTTGAAATGCAATGGAACATCTGTGGGACGATCAGAAGCATACAGTCTCAGTGAGACTCAAATTAATGGGTGGATTGCAGTGATTCCTTGAAAGGCTGATAAACAATTTTCAGCAAAGCTGTCACTTTGATCAAATTCAAGGTTTTTCAGTCAGTCACCTTTGGTGTTTACGCGTGCAAACAAGATAGAACTGGCTCAGCGTCACGGTCTCAACATGTTTCAATCGAGTCCCCACAATTGAAGATTTCTTGAAAGGTTTCACATCACCAATGCCATGCAAGTTGAGCAAGAGAAGGCTTAACACGTCCGGGCTTTTTTTTCGGCTGTGGAAACTCCAGTAGATTCTCGACTGCGTATGTGGACACACTTTGTTTGTTAGGCTCATGTGTGACGTGAGGTTCTCCGAGTACGTATGCAAGTAAGGTTAATGGCATCATTAGAAGTATATTAAGGGGTCAGGTTTGGTCTTCGTCTCTGACTTCAATAAGGCTAATTTTGTCAGTATTATCCTAATAGCTATGCCCTCTTTCTAAACGTGGCAAATAAATCACCAGTGAAGGAGTTGTTAATAACTAAATGGCAGTCAACTGCCTCCTTTCGCTGTTCCTATTTGTCAACGTAAACACCTTCTGCCAGTAAGTGCAAATGGCCGCTTGTCAGAAATCCAAAGTCTCTCGGACCTGGCCACTTCATCTTCACTATGACATGATGGCCTGACCATATACTGTATGTTCTATTTGGTCTAATTGTGAGGCTGTAGAATGTGGTCAAATGATGATGGATATATCGGCTCGAGGCTGCACTTACTGATTCTCATTCAAGTTTCCTCATGTTTATTTATTTATTTCAATCAGGTTTGGGCTTTCAAAATTTAATGCAGGAATCCATAATCATTTCAGCCACTTCAATATATAATATAAAATCGCACGGCACCTTTTTTTTCCAGAAAAAAATGATACAATGCATTACTTAAAACTGCTGGGTCCAAATCAACCCCAATTTGGTGAATAGATAGCCCAGCGCTGGGTTCAAAAGAAACAGAGCCATTGATGGGTTATTTATACCCAGCACTTTGGCTTGAGGATTTGATCCGGCCAGTCGACTCACAATTTTGAAGGAGTAAAAAAAAACACCAAAAAAAACACCAAAAAAACATTCGATTCCAGCTGCTCCCTCACTGAGTGGAGTTTGCATGTTCTCCCCATGCCTGTGTGCGTTTTCTCTGGGTACTCCGGTTTCCTCTGACATTCCAAAAACATGCATGGCAGGCTGATTGGGCACTCTAAATTGTCCCTAGGTATGAGTGTGAGAGCGGATGGTTGGGATAGGCTCCTGCGCGCCCCGCGACCCTTGTGAGGATAAAGCAGATCAGAAAATGGATGGATGGATGATAAAAAAAAACACACACACACACACACACACACACACAGCTACTGATGAATTAAGGTTGCCAAGAATTGGGCTGCCACATTATCAGTAAAGCTGTGGTTAAAAAAAAAGTACATATTATTTTACCGATTCATGCGTGCGTGCGTGTGTGCATGTGTGTGAGTAATCCTTTTTACAGTATAAAACATGCTAGCATGGTGACATTTTGGGTCTGCCTCACAGTGAGCAGATCTGTGTTTGATTCTTCATTGGAGTTATAGGTTCTTCCCACATCCCAAAGCACACTTAACTAAAGACTTTAAATTGACCAGAGGTGTGAACATGAGTGTGAATGGGTGTTTGTCAATATGTGCAATCGACTGGTGACCAGTCGAGAGTGGACCCCAACACTTGCCCGAAGCCAGCTCCGATTACCTGCAAAAGGGTTTTTGAAAACGGATGAATGAATATACAGCACATAAGTGGATATGATATGAATTCTATAAGTGACGGCGTGACACCACTTCGGCAAACCCTTACCACAGATCGCGGTTTCTATACATCAGGCAGTTACCTGCGAGACAGCCAAACTCGACAGTGCATGGCCACTCCACTCACTAAAAATCTACCTCTGAGGTTCCATTGTTGCGCCTCACAAAGCCGTGGGAAATGTAAGTCTGGATTGTACCTGTGTCCTATTGCCTTGGATTTTCATTAAAAAGCCCGATGCTGCAGCTGAGGCCCCCGTCGCTCTACAATGTGAGGAACAACTGTGCAAGGGCAAACATATGTGACCCACTTCTTCCCATCAAATAAAGTATGCAGCTTTCAGCAACAGGTTTGAATCTAAATTGATGTTTAAATCCAGACAGGTTTGCCCATGTGGCTCCGCGCCCAATTCACGGAAGATGCGTCTTTAATGCAGCTGCCGCCATTGTGTCATGTACTGTTCGGGGCCCTGCCCCGTAATTATTCTGTCAGTGGATCCCATTCAAAAATTGAAAAACACTAAAAATTTAAATTTGATTTGAAGACTGTCATCGTATCCTTTTAAACCGTGTTCTCATTGTCACTGAAATCATACAGTGGATCTCCCCTGGAGTGCTGAATGAAATTCTATCTTCCATTGCTGTGGACAATGTCCTTTCCACGTTCTGTGAGCTCAGCACTCGTCCACCTTTTGATCACTAACCACAACAGAACTCTCAAATACACCTTCACAAAAATAATACTGATCAATGCTATCAGAGAGGTAGTCATACCAAACTAAAAACAGAGCACTCTTCCCCCTTGTAAAAGCATTTTGAACGCGGCGCTTCTTGTATTGGACCAAATTAGTGTGTGTGGCTTGTGAAGATTTGCTCAGTTCTGATTGACTATTAGCGGGGTCTTGGTAAAAGTAGACCCTCAGGAAAAGGCTATAGAGGAGAGAATAAATCAATCAATCAATCAATCAATCAATCAATAGCTTTGAAATTACATTGCTTTCACCACTGCGTCGACATCTGTTCCATTACATACTACCCTCTAGTGGCAAGCATTCCCTTCGCTTCTACTGAGACATCAGTCGACATCAACTGCGTGTGTGAAAAGACGAATACATAAATAGACAAATAAAGGGGAAAATGCTGGCTTTTCAGAGAGACATAAAAAAACAGCCTCTCACAATGTCATTCAGAAGTCTCAATGCCAATAATGCCACTGCAGCACTGAAAAAGAAGCAACTCTGAGAATTTATAATAAAAACATGCACTCAATTGTTTTTGAAGCAAATTCAATGGTGTGATTTTTAAGCAAAACTCACTTCGATTCAAGAAATGCCTTCCACGGCGAGACTTGACTCAAGGGGCATTTTTGTTATTTTTTTTTATTTATTTATTTTTACTGGATTCATTTTCGATTTATCTTATAGAGATCAGAGTCAAGCAAGATTGAATCTTTGAAGATTTCATTGAAATTTTTTCCGCTCAAATAGTACATATGGAAAATGAATGAATGCCCTTTCCTGGTCAGGAGGTTGAGTCTTAATGGTCAGACGATACAAACAAAGCATTTCATTTTACAGATTGTCGATCCATCGACAGACACCGCAGTCACGTGCCGATGGGAGCAGAGGTTAAACCATCATAAAGCAGCACATTTCCAGTGTCGTAAATCACGCAGCTTTCAGCAAAAGTTAATCCTGATGAATGAGATTGAGTTTCCGTGGCAAAACAATTTTCAGTCAACCAGCCAGGGGTTAACCAATGACAGGGCATTCTGGAGTAGATCACTTTAGAATGACCTATCGTCTGAAAGATGGGGGCGCTCTGAATGTCTCGGCGCTGTGAGGTTAAAGGGCACACCTTAAACGGTCGAATCAGTGTATCGACACAATAAAACCTGACAGTTTATTAGAGGGTCATGTGACACATTTGCTCCCTGCGCTCGCTGTTTGACTTGCCTCTCTCCACATCCCAGGGGGGCTGTAAGAGAGGCCCCTATCTGCTCAAACGCCTCCCCGATCTTGCCTAAACATTGATCCGCTTCCACACTGTAGTGAAATGGAGCAATTTGACACCACGTGTTGCGACGCTCGAAACTGCATCCATCACAGCGGCCTCCTTACACGCTCTCGCCTTCTGACCCACGGGTCCAAGTACGAACTGGACCTTTGAAAGCACAGTGAGTCAAACACAGGGGGTTATACTCGTTACCCCTCAGAGGCTTTTTTTTATGGCATACTGACGACAAGTGGAAGAAAGCAAATCAGTGCGGATATATTCCCAATGCTTTGCCGGTTGGCCAGAATTGGGATCTCACTTTGTTTTGGAAGCAGGTCCAGTTAAACTACAGTCAAACTGTCAATGAGCTTGCTGGCATGACATTTTCAGTCGATGAAAGCAAACAAATGGGTCTTATAAGTTTCCATCCATCCATCCCTTTTCAACACCGCTTATCCTGAACAAGGTCACTTTGCTGGAGCCTGGCCCAGCTGATTTCAGGGAAAGGCACACTACACCCAGAATCGGTCGCCATTTCATGCATATACAAATTTAGTTAGCAAATTAATGTACAATGTTGATATCAGCATGCTAATAATGCACTCTAAACATACATATCAACCTTTTTAAACATACATCGACTCAAAGCCATATGAGAGGATGGATATGGATATGGATAGAACTGACAAAAACACTGTCAGCTATGCAGAGATGGGGTTGACCAAAAAAAACAAAGTTTGGTAGCAACACACTAATAAGGCACTCTAAGCATGAATATGAACCAGTATAAACATAGGCATAAAAAAATTGCATCTAACGGGACACTTGAGAGGATTGTGATAGATACAGTTCAATGGGAAAAACAGTCACGCATGCCATTCCGTTCCTGACAGTAAAACAAGAATATGCCTTGGTATTTATGACTGGTATCGGCTGTCGGCATGAGGATCCGATATATTGAAATAAGGTCGCTATCCACCCGATACCGATATCCCTATTAACAAGCAAGCAAAGTCCCTCTCGATAACCTAAATCCTAGCTAAGTTTCATTTTATCATCACTCTCCAAGTGTTGAACGCCCTTGAATTATCCGGATGACTTTAGTAACTTCTTGTTATCTTTGAGACCTTAGGTGGCTGCTTCAATTTCTGAGTGGACACCTGATGGATGAAATGGGAGGGGTCAATCTGTGAGTGACAACCTATTATCAGAAGGCCTTCGGAGTCTAATGGCTTTAAAGTCACAAGCGCAGAGACAGCAGCTGCCCTCAATAACAACTCTCTCTCTCCGCTGGATGGCTGATGAATACTGAAGCTAAGCCCATCTATCTGGGGATCAATCAGGACCACGACTGGGATCAATAGCACTCTTGTTTCTGTAACTAGGAGGCGCCATAATGGTTTGGCCACTTAATTACGTTGTCAATTTCTAACTTTGTTGCATGCTTTGCTTTGACAATGTGTGAACTCACTGAGAAACCGGCTACCGAACCTTTGTTGGTAAGCCATGACTTCCACTTCATTTGAAATGGTGAAGTCCCTCAGAAATAACGCGCTGAGAAATGGTGTCTCTTATATGATCGAAGCAGTATTCAACTTGGACCTTACTACACCCAACAAAGGTTATTACATTTAATGAAAATGAAAGGGCGGCCCGGTAGTCCAGTGGTTAGCACGTCGGCTTCACAGTGCTGAGGTACCGGGTTCAAATCCAGCTCCGGCCTCCCTGTGTGGAGTTTGCATGTTCTCCCCGGGCCTGCGTGGGTTTTCTCCGGGTGCTCCGGTTTCCTCCCACATTCCAAAAACATGCATGGCAGGCTGATTGGGCACTCTAAAATTGTCCCTAGGTATGCGTGTGAGCGTGGATGGTTGTTCGTCTCTGTGTGCCCTGCGATTGGCTGGCAACCAATTCAGGGTGTCCCCCGCCTACTGCCCGAAGACGGCTGGGATGGGCTCCGGCACCCCCCGCGACCCTAGTGAGGATAAAGCGGTTCGGAAAATGAATGAATGAATGAAAATGAAAGGAATAATTACATTTTGAAAAAACATTCTGATCAACGACATACAATAAAAATGATAATTGAAACTACATTTTTGTTCATAAAACTAACAATTACAGTGAAAATGGACTGTTTTTGTCTTCATCAATCAATTCCAAAGATGAGCTTTCGGGGTTGATTTGAAATTGTGTTTTTTTTACAGTGTTACCCTGTTATGCACCCTGTAAGCTGATAACATGATAAACTGTCCATTGTAATAATAATAATAAGAATAAGAATAAGAATAAGAATAAGAAAACCTTTATTTGTCCCGCACTGGGGAAATTTGCAGCGCAAAACGGCGACGGAATAATAATAATAATCGCTGTCCCTGAAAGGGTTAATGTATGGCCATATGGAAGAAGGAAGGTCTGAAGGTCATTTGGGAATTGTAGTTTGTTAAATCACAACATACTTATTGTGACTTTTTATTTTATCTTAGAACTCGACAAAATGCGCCACATGTAGAACAACTAAAACTGACACTAAAACTAAAAATAAAAGAAACTAAAATGAAGCAGTTTCTAAAACAAAAGTTTAAAAAAAACAACTACAATGAAAACGATTATAACCAGGCCGCCCTGTTATTGGCTGGCAACCAGTTCAGGGTGTCCCCCGCCTACTGCCCCAAGACAGCTGGGATAGACTCCAGCACGCCCTTGTGAGGAAAAGCGGATAAGAAAATGGATGGATGGATCATAACCATATCCAATCATAAATAAAGTGTTGCAGTCGAGCTAGTCGCTCGAGGTCTCAGTCTAGCTGCTAGAGGTACATTACTGCCAATATGCTGAAATCTATGCCGACAACAAAGGTTCCTTTCTGTCTTATATTGATTTGGATGAGGTGTAAGTGCTCTCCAAAGTGAAGTTAATCAAAAGATAAAAACAGAAGGCAGGGTGGGGGTGTTACTATATTTGGTCATACACAATATGCCATAAAACAGCCGCCATTCTCAACCTGTCATGAAAAGGATCATATTCTGACATCAGAGAACAACCTATTTGTCCTTTCATTGATCGATCCCAGTGTTTATTTGTGTTTTGAGTGGGTTCTATCTGGCTTCGTTGGAGATTATACTGTTGATATTCCAGTCATGTAGGAGCCATCATCATATTCAAGTACTGTAAGAGGAGAGGTCAAATGCTGCACAGTGATTCCCCCGCCCGCCCGCCCTCCCTCTACAAACCATAAAGCACACAATGGTGCGGCAAAAAGTGTAAGGGAACTGTTGTCATTTGCTACGGTAGAGCAAGCCCACCCCGAGACTTTGCCTATGCAGTTTGCCCAAACAGCAGGCCACAAAGACAGGAGGCAGTGAGGGAGATGCTTTTGCAATCAATTCTGCGGACTTAAACTGCGTACAGTAGCCTGTGATGGGATTCCGACTTTGCTTGGTATCCGCGTAGAGCCCTGCAATCTGCCCATAAATAAAACAGATGTTTCCCCTTCCGCCTTGATTGCCACTTGGTTTCTCTATCACACTGCGAAAAAAACAGCGCCGGCGAACCGGTGCAGGTCTCGTGAGTGTTGAAGGCTTCAGTCTATTGTCTAAATGTTCATTTACTGTAAATTTCTCCTGTGACGTGAAGAATGTCAAGAACAATTGACTATTTTTGGAACTGTCGGACAAACTTTTAAAGACGTACCGCCATTATGTTTGACAGAGATAGTCACAGCATGCAACGTTTAAAAGTGACACAGCTGTATTTTTGCCGAAGAAAACCCACGCCGGTTGGCATGGCAGGCTAATGGAAGTGTGCCCAGTGATTGACTGGCAACCAGTTCATGGTGTATCTCACCTACTAAGACTGCTGAATAGGCTCCAGCACGCCCTTGTCAGGATACGAAAATGGATGGATGGATGTTAACTTGATGTGCTAGAGAAAAAAAAAACAAGGGCAGATTTGGAATCAGCGCCAAAAAAAACAAAAAATTTACAAAAGCGTACTTAAATCTCTGGTTAAAACATTTAGAAAAACTTAATGAGTGGTGATAGGGTCAAAGAGGGAAGGATGGCTATTAGTGTCGAGCTCCCCCACCCCAAAAAAAAAAAAAGCTGTACCAAATTGACACTTTTTGGCCCATAATTGGTTTATGTTTGAGCAAACTGTAGGGTAAAGTGAAAATAGATTTTAAACGTTTTATCTGTGGTTAAACACACACACACGCGCACACACACGCACACACACACACAAAAACACGGTCTCCACAAAAACATTTCATGTCCACTTTCATTTGGATCGGTGCTAAAAACTCACGCTCAGAGGGAGTTTTTTTGTTTTTTGTTTTTTTGCAATTGATTAAAATTGGCTCGATAACATCAGAATACCTCTTTGTCACTTATTTAGTGGTGTCGCTTATATATATGACAAGCCCAACCTAAAAAAGGTATTGCTCAAGATTAGTTTGTGACCCCAAAAAAAAAAGAACGCCTCCATCTGTTGACGCTATTAGGTGTAATTTTTACCCTCTTGTGCTTAATGATCCATAAGCAAGCTGTGAGAGTGCTTAAGAGTGCACGGCCCTCCTTCAGGCGTTGCATGGCTGCAGATCTACATGTCTTTAACCTCTTTGTGTGTGTAAAAGCTCAACCAGGCCCCGGGGCTTTTTGGGAGACTCAAACATCACGCCCGAGGCTGGGGGCGGGGGAGGGGGGGGGGGTCTGATGATTGGTTTATTCCAAAAGCTGTTTTACCAAGAGTCAGCTTCCTCATGCTGAGCCTCAACAAGTCATAATTAAACAAATGTGTCTATGTAAGCTAATGAAAATTATATAAACCCCCCCCCCCCCAAAAAAAAAACATTTTTGCTATCCATGGAAACATATTTTTTAACATGCAATTTAACTGTCACTTTTTTGTTGAACAATTACTTTGGCGGGGGAAAAAAATAATAGATTTGGATTTTAAATATTAATTGGCAATAATTTGTTGTTCATGAAATATTCATCATTATTATTTTATCGGAAACTAATAACGGTCCTCCCCAAATCATGAATCTAATCGGAATCTGTGTTATTACGTATACCTTGGCCGAGTGCCCAACTAATGAGAGTTGTATCTCAAACTATACGGCAAAACATCCTTCTGCAGTTTCTGCTGCGAACGGATCAAATATTCATGCTTGTTTGTTTGAGCCTCTATAATCTTTTGACATATTCCAAATTGCTATCTTGAATATTAACTGGCAGAAGAGCAGAAGGCCGTCATAAAGCATGAAAGCGGTTAATATAGTTTATGAGAAAACAACGTTGTGATGATAAAACGATTCAGGTAATGCGGAACACAGGATGTGGGCTTTGCTTTGATTAAAAGAGTGAGGTTTAGAATAAAGGCCAGTTAAAGTGTTGTGTCCATATGGCCCCAAGGCCCCGAGGCTGTGGGCCTACACTTGGGGGGCCTCGGCGCTCTTCCCTCTCCGTGGGACCCCAGCTGGTGAAACAAACCCCATTTACGCTCCTGTGCTGCCTCGGTCACCATTATGGACCTTGGCGGCGGCTCAGGCGCTCTCTCCCATAATTAACGGCGCCAATGCCACAACAATTATAGCCACGCGCCGCGCATACGCCAGGAATGAGGCGACAAGCTAATGAGAACAAAATCAGAGAACAAGAAATTGGAGATGAATGCCCCTCCTTTCAAAAGGAAGTAAAAAAAAAAGTAAAATGGTGGTGCTTGCAAGCGCACAGTCATTAGGCTGTAAATGGTTTACACAAAGCTCCCCATTAAATGGCAAAATGCGGTAATTAACACATGACAGAAAATCCAAGGCTATTTGTAAGCATATGAGACATGAGAGCAAGGGGCTTGTGCACAGATTAGAAACTGCGGTGAATGAATAGTTGGCAATCATTAAACACATTTTATTTGTTTGGACCGAGTTTTGTTTGAAACTGCTTTGCAGAACAAATGTCGCTATCATTTAGAATCATAACAGCGGCACAGTTTTAGCTCTGGATGTGCTCACTTTTATTTCAGTTTTATTTGCTAATGGCTGCGGGAGGTTGCAGGTTTACTTTATTTTATTTTATTTTGTGGATTTTTTTTTGGGGTGTACTACATAACTATTTCAGTTTAACTTTCCTGTATATTGGGTGCTCTGTAATTCCAATTTTGACCTTAGATTGTGGCACACTTATTTAGTTTAGTCAAACTCAAAGCCCGGGGGCCAGATCTGGCCCGCCACATCACTTTATGTGGCCCACGAAAGCAAATCAAACATGTCAACTTCCATGCTGCTTGCTAAAATCTTGATCAAATTTTAAAATTCTCATGTGTAATAAACAAGAGACATATTGTCCGCATTTTCTGGTTACCAAAACCCTCATTACAGTCACAAAAAAGTAAAACTGCATATTGCACGGAGGAGTGAGAGAAAGAAATTTCATCTATGCTGCATGTCACATGTAAGCATATTTGACAATAAAGATGACCTTGACCTTGACCTTAAAGAATAGTTGAATAAACTGTTATCATTGACTTTTTTTATATGGTTTCAGTCATAACGGCCCTCCAAGGGAAACAGTAACTAAAATGTGGGCCACGACAAAAATTAGTTTGACACCCCTGGTTTAGACGGTTTGAATTTCAGCATAGTTTTTGTTGAAAATTATTGATTATCTGCTATAATCCTGCTTTTTAGGCCTACAGAAAGTGACAGCTGTAGGTTCATTTTATAATGTACATCTTTGATGATTGATGATTGAGGTATACTGTTTAGTGTGTAGTTTGAAAAAAAAGAGATTTGTTCATAGTAAATACATAGAAGGATAAATATTTTTGTGTTATCGGTGGTATTGCCGGGCGGCCCGGTAGTCCAGTGGTTAGCACGTCGGCTTCACAGTGCAGAGGTACCGGGTTCGATCCCAGCTCCGGCCTCCCTGTGTGGAGTTTGCATGTTCTCCCCGGGCTTGCGTGGGTTTTCTCCGGGTGCTCCGGTTTCCTCCCACATTCCAAAAACATGCATGGCAGGCTCGTTGGGCACTCTAAATTGTCCCTAGGTATGAGTGTGAGCGTGGATGGTTGTTCGTCTCTGTGTGCCCTGCGATTGGCTGGCAACCAATTCAGGGTGTCCCCCGCCTACTGCCCGAAGACGGCTGGGATAGGCTCCAGCGACCCTAGTGAGGATCAAGCGGTTCGGAAAATGGATGGATGGATGGATGGCAATGGTGGTATTGCCTTGTCTCTCAATAGTTCATGTTTTAAAATGTGTTTGTGTTATTTTTAAAGTGTGTTGGAAGACCTGTTTCATAATAAATGCCGTTTATGGTATACAAGCATGCCTATAGTGTAGTTAAATATAATATTTCTATATCGCGTCTTTCACTTATCGCCAGGGGGGGTACGGAACATAACCCCGTGTTAGAGGGGAGATGACTGTATTATTTTTTTCTTGTTTGTTGCCATCAATCTGGTGTTACAGCTGCCATTCAGCAACACAAGTTTTTGTTCAAGTTACTTACTTTCAGTATGTCAATTCCATCATCCTCATACGGCAAACCCAAAACAGTTTTAGAACGCAAGCCTGAGAATCACAATGCCCTTTCGACCATAGCACAATCTATTCTAGTGCCTCTAACAGCAGAAGGGAATCCGGTCTATTTTTGAGCTGCCTCATCTCAACAATAGGCACAATCTTCATTTCAATATCCAGCTGTTCCTGTAATGCCGACTGCTGTTCATCTAGTTGCAAAGATGTTAACTTTAAGTGGCTCATTCCTCATTGGCGTGGGGGTAAAAAAATATATATATTTGTAATAATGGCAATAAACTGTAATTTGTGCAGCTTTTCCAAAACATGCTCTTTGGAGGGCGCCATAAAAATAAAGTGTGATTCTTAAAATCATTTATTCAGGAACAACTTGCATGGATCTGAAATGAAGCCATTCGTATGACAGTCAATATACAGTTACACCGCATGGCAGCAATGAGGCAAAGCAGCAGTTTGTGTGAGATCCAACATGAGAGATTTCTCAAAATTTTACTTTTTGACAGTTTAGCGATGATGAGTTTCGATTGAGACTGTCAGAGGGGCTTAATAATTTCGCACTACAGTATTAGGGAAATGATCCGTTTCATACTGAGAGGTGACGCCAATAGTTTGGACTGCACCTCGAGATACGTGTGACCCAACTTACTTTCTTTTCAAGAGATGAGCCATTGTTTGGACCATTTATTTTATTTTATTTTTTGCTCTGACTTGCGAGTACAAATTCAAGATACTGTACAAGTGCTGTACGGTGGCAGTGAACTCAACTCCCTTCATAACAAGCAGCAATTTAGCAGATCGTGATTTTAAAAAAAGGACGGTCCAAGATTTTTCACTGTCTTTCTCAGATTAAGTTCACTTTAAAATTCAATATAAAACAAACAGGATAACATGTTGTGCACTGAAAAGAAAAGTGAGTGCATAGGAGAAGCATGATTCGATATGAAACCATTTTGCAATCACATGGATGTGTGCCTCTTTGTTGAGGTCTGTGCACTCAATGTAGATTTTGTAATCCGTTTGAGGGGGTAAATATTACCCTGCCAGGCAGGTCTAAACCAGCCTTGGTTCAAAATCATCTGCTATGCAGGCTCTGTCCTTTTGACTTAGATGGGAGTGGTCCTTGGATTCAGCTGTTATAGGTGGCTCCATCTACACTGCAGTCCTTGGTTCCCGCAATCAGGGGTCTTGATTCTCCTCGGGGAAGGAGAAGCGGACTGTACTTCAGGAGCGTGCTAAGACACATACTCATTACAAGTCTGCGGGAGAGAAGGGCAGAAAGTTACTTTCTTGACCTGATTTATCATTGTGTACACACAACAGATCTATTATTGTAATCGCCAGCAGGCGTTTGACCTCTCTCTGTTTTCCAGCAGGTTGAATTGATAAAAGCTGCCAATGGGAGGCCCATCCTATCCTTCACGTCTTTAATGTGTGCTAGCAACGAGCTCCTTGGGAATACAACTAATTACTCCACATCTGTATTTATTTGATCCACAAGGAATTATCCCTTCTGTCACTGGCAGAATGTGCTGGCAGCCATAGGTAGCAGTGATTCATCTCAGCAAAGCGTCTGGCGCAGTGTAACAACAAAACAGTGGGAAGATCAATAGAAATAAATGAAGAATACTACTCGGCGGCGATGCAAAAGGGTGTAATAAATGCATAGACAGACAGGATGTTAAATGCTCATGCAGCAATTTTACCACATTGAGCCCATAAAAAAAAACAATGCACAATCTCTAAAAATGTAGCAGTTAAATGGAGTTAATCAAAACAAGGAAAGCGGGATATAAACCATTAAACATATAATAATTAAATCAAACTATAACCCTCTGATGTGTTTACCCCAAAACAAAACAGATGTTCAATTTAGTAAAAGGGAATTGCAAATTCCGAGTGTCGAGCTACAGAAAACAGTACAGTATGCGGTTATCATTTACTCTACCACCCCCTAGAGGATGATCCACACACTACAGGAACGTGCAACCCAGCGTTTCCCCATTTTTATTTAGCCAAGGCATCATGACATACCACGTAACAATTAACTCAAAATCTGGGGCCAGTTGAGTTTAACAGAACACTTTTATTCTGTTCTATAAATGGCAGTGGTTGACCGTCAGGGTCATTCAGGCCTTTTCTACCAAACCACTGGCCGACGTTGACAACCTAAATTCAAATGTTTGCGCCATAAACTTGTATGGATGTTTTTCTCTTGGATGCACTGCTTCTACAACGTGCATATTGATGTTAGATGTATTTATTTATTTATTTATTTTTGGCACCAATCAGATTTCAGCCAATATGTGCTGTCATGTCAATCTAATCTGCCCACGGCTGTGAGAATCAATGGTATTAGCTGATCTAACGTAAACTTTAATCACAATGGGATTGTTACACATTTGATCACATTTGAAGTTCACTGCAGAGGAACGGTGAACAGAGCCACAATTATGTCAGCATTTTTCCATCTTCTGATTGGCTGGTCAGTACAAGCTAGAGCAAGGACACCTGGTTCATCCCGCCATTAGCATGTGCGTGTCTCACAGATCAAGCTACGCAAGTCCAAGACCACAGTGGCCTGATGAATCGAGCAGATGTTATGGAACATATTTCACATCGAAATGTATGACATGCCAAAGATTAGAGTGCAAAGTCTTTTATTTTTTCTATCCGTCTCCCTGTGTGGATGTTCCGCAGGAAGGCAAATTGCCTTAAGCTCAACCACACGACTCTTGAGGGTTTCCTGTCAGAACACGGCCACAAAATATTTCAACACCACTGTTTCCTATCTTCTCTAATTGCCTTTACTAGGAATGTGTATCTCGGCACAACTACCCCCTGTTGAGTTTGCTAATAGACCTTGGGGGTGGGGTCGTTAAGTCTAATCATACAGAGGTGTAGACTGATGATTAATTTGGGTTAATATTTCAGCAGGGGAGGACCTGTTGCATCATGTCCAGCCACCGCTGGGCTCCATCCAGCAACACCTCCAGGACTGCACTCTGGATTTCTGCCTGAGCCACAATCCTCAACTGAATCAAGGTAATTAAATGATTGGATTCATGCTAATTAACAACAATGGGGTTCAACTTTCTAATTATCCTTGTTCACACAGCACTCTCCGTAGCCACCCCGAGTGCACATAAAGCATTCCATCTGCTTGTAATTAGGCCCAATAATTTCAGACGGTTGCGAAAATGATTTACAATGCGCATTCCTGATTACAGTCTGAATGTGAGTGTGGCGGTTCAATCGGAACAGGGATCATAGTTTGTGCTGCGCTGGATGCAAAGACAATTTTGTCTTTACTTTATTAGATTTGTACACAGCGGGAAAACGGCACCTTTGTGCCAATTGCAAATATTTAATGTAATGGCTTTTCATTTGCCTAATCTGCAAATTAAAGGGCAATTGAGACAAAATTGCTCAGTTCCCCGGCATGAAGACAGTCATTTTCCTGCGGAGAATTATTTGAAGGAAACCGAGTTCCTCCGTGGACACGCAGTGGTGAGACGGGTGATTGCCGGAAAAGTGTGTGTGTCTGTGTGTGTGTGTGTGAAGAGAAGAGAACACTACCTCATGAAGTGATGTGTATAATGGTTCACTGGCGTGTTTCCAGTTGGCTGCCAGATGCTGAGGATGGAAAGAGGAAAGGGAATGATCACACATGCACACACGCACAAATCATCACATTGCCGCATTGCTGGAACACATCAAACCAACCTCTCTCTGGGATAACAGAAGCAAACCAAGCATAAAAACACCTTCATTCATTTCGGCATTTACTTGAGAAACATTTTCTCACAATTAACCCATTCAGTGAGGTACATGATACTACTGCCGGGGGAAGATAAGCAGGTTTAATTAACAGGCATTGAATGTTTACAGAGAGGGAACATACATTTTGCGCATGTATACACACACAGAGTGGTGCTAAAACGAAATGAACTTAGAGGTGCTGTAAAGGAAGCATCAGTGCTCTTAAATATGTGCAACCTTGATAGGTGCTGAGAAGGGGAAACATGAAACGGCATTATTGAACCACCTGAAATTGACACAGAGCACTAAAAAGTTGTCGGATATTGTATCCCTTTACATGGAAAGTTTCAGCTGTGATGTGATGTAATACTATCTGCGGTCCATACACTCAACGATGGTTTTTGGACAATATGTGGTCCCAAATTGCTACTCCCAAATTGAGCATGAGTGCTAAGAAATACCACAAAGGAAGACATAGATTCAATCGAAGACATGTCGCTGTTTAAGACAGCATACCATAAATGATACAAACTCAGTCCTTTTACGCTAAACTAAAAAAAATGAAACGTTGCTACACAGATGAAGTGAACACCAAAGAGTCCACTTCCTGAGCTAACTCTTACCAGATTTATGACAAAAATGCAACGTTTTCATTTTGAAGAATACATTTTTCAATGCATGCACGATAGATCCACCATCCTAACCCAACATCAAAACGTTTGAAGCAAAAAACAAAAGAAGGGTTCTCTTCCATAAAAATTACCATACAATGACTTATTTGGGACATTTTTCACAAAAATCCACTCACTCAAAATGTTAATAATACTGAGGTGCTGTCTTTGTCCTGTATGTCATTCCAAATTTGCAACAAAAAATAAATAAATAATAAAATACAAAAATAAAAATAGGCCTACTTGCATTGTAGTATTGGGCAGTACAAGACACGCAGCGTAGGTTCAATGAAGATGTGTTTGCCATCTAGTGGTGACTGGTGATATAACAATGTAAAATTACAGTTGACCACCTCTATATTCGTAGTTTGGCAGCCACAGATTCACATTTTTTTTCCTCAGGATTTTTGTGATCGTTTTTATTTATACTGGCATTTTCTTTGCATGGAAACCATGCAAAAAACAGTGTCAACCCAACAGCTGAATTACAAAATTGACCCAGCAGTTTCAAGCTTGTACAGTACCAGAGGTGCAAATGTGTAGACTAAGCTGAGAAGCTTCTTACGCCTTCTAATTGTTATTCTCGCTTTGACTCAAATGTGTCATCACTCCTAAAACATACGTTTGTGCAGATCCTCCTGATGTCACCTAATGTCTACTTCCCCATCCTTGTTCTCCGCAGACCACTGAGCTCTCTGACAGAAGAGACTGAGGAATGCTCCGCTCAAAGGCACGCATCTGTCTCCTACATGTGAAAACATGGCACTGTATTTTTTTATTTTTTTTTTGGTCGCTAAAATGGAGAAGCCCACGCCCTGGCACATGTGCAGAGCATCATAAAGCTCGTGTGACTCTGAGAAGGAGAAGGAGTCGGCAGATAGCCAGTGATTGGCATTTGGGGACGCTACGGCTGTCTTATTGGCATGCCAGAGCAGGTACGGACGTCTGTCCTGAGACAGCTGTGGAGCACTAGCCCATAGCGTGGCAATCAAGCGCCTGTTTCTTTCGAAGAATACTGATGTGCTGCAGTCTGTTGCTTTCTGCAGCCAACTCTTCCATCTGTACAATATCACAGTGTCAGTCTCGGCCACTTCCTTGACACGTCACCTCAGGCACTGAGACACCCAAAAATAACTGTCGAAAGTGTGTAAACTATATCTAAAAGGAATACCGACCTTTGCAAAGATGGATGTGTTTGTTGTGACAGGGGCAGGCTGTCAGTGCTACTAAGCCTGGTGACCTTTACGTCACCATTGCTCTGTGCGTGAGACCTTTAAGCATCTATTAATGCAGAGGGCTCCCATCACTCTTCACTCCAGCATGAACAGTCTATCCTGCAGATTAAAGGAGAACATATGAGGGAAAGGAACAATGATAGTCAATTCATCTTTGTTATTTCACAAGGTAATTGGTGTCTTGAAGCATGGGGCTTGGCTATACAGTACGCGCAATTAATATCAAAACATACTCTGGACAAATGGAATCAATGTAAACCTTTTTAAAGTGAATAAGAAATATGATGTCCCTTTATCCATCCATGTTCTCTCCTGCTTGTACACGATGAGGTCACAGGTGAGTTGAAATGTAGCGCAGATCATTTTGGGCCATACAAGTAAAAAAAAAAAAATAAATAAATTTAAAATGTCACTTGTGGATATTGTAACTTATTTCAAATAATTTAACGTGCTTGCTTCTGGAAAGCCTGAGTACCAAAACATGTAGAATACACACAGGGAGCTGAGATTTTGACATTACCTTTCGATGGTGGGCATGTCTTTTTCTTCCAAGGTCATTCTCTCACAGTTTATGTATTTATTGGTGTGGTTTTTTTTTCTTTCTTTTTAACAATTCTAAGTCATATTGCTAGTTTAGTATATCAAAATCCACTGCTTTATGTATTTCTACAAGATGCACAGAAGTGATACTGGTTACAACAGTAGGCTCCGTGGATGCATGCTGCATTAAACTACAGTACATTCATCTTACATTAACCGACATTTATGGTTCTTACTTTGCTTGCTCTGTTACACACCTCTAAAAGGATCTTGATTTACATCTCATGAACAGGTTACTTGGATGATTGAACTTAGAAAGCAAGAACATTGTAAACATGGACTTGTGCTGACCTAAAGAGCGGTGAATGTTAAACATTCACACGTGGCACTCGTACCACACTTTAAGAAATCACTGTTTATAGCATTAAGAATTCAAACATTTAAATCAGAGGTTGCTGAAGTTTTGTACTTAAGGGTCACATTTGATTTTTAAGATGGACGTATGTGCCTGGTACGGAGGTGTGCTACTGCCAAACCAAAATAAAACACAAAATTAATTGCGCATAATAAACATGATAATTTGAATGGAATGTTTCGTATTTTAAGGTGACAAGTTTCAAGTTAAATCAGCAAAATGCTTCCGTACATACACTTGTACATGAGTAACCACTGTAAATGAATTCCTTTTTTGAACATGTGTGAGAGTGACATGAGAACACAACTAAACAGACTACCGGTAAATTAAACTAACATCAAATGAAATTAGACTGTACATATTCGAAAAGACGTGAGGAAACAGTAAAATGTCTTAACTCTTACCCCTTCTACATGACCCCCAAAATTAATTATCCTCTTCCTACTCAGGAAACGGAGGTCTTTTGGGGTTCAAGGGTCACTCCTTAAGACCTTCTACAACTCAGTGGTGGCTTCGCCCATCCATTATGGCAGACAATGCCAGTCATTGTCTGCTGGTCAGGAAGCATATCGGCCCGGGACAGAATGAGACTGGAGCGACGTGGTCAGGAGGGCCAGTTCTGTCCTGGGCTGCTCCCTGGACACTCTGGAGGAGGTGGGCAACAGGAGGATGCTAGCTAAGCTAAAAGCTATGATGGACAGTCCCTCCCACCCCCTCCAGCCCACCCTGACAGCACTGGGTAGCTCCTTCAGCCAGAGACTGTTATACCCGCGCTGCAAGGAGAGATACCGCTGCTCGTTCCTACCGACTGTTATCAGGCTGCTGAATAAACATGCGTGAAAACTTGTTACCATTGTAACTAGCACAACCACCTTATGTATGCATATGATGCATATATGCAACTTATATTTATACTGTGTACAGTTTTCTGAAACATTTATCTATTTTGTGCATGCAACACTTTTTTTTTCTTCTCTATCCCCACCCCCTCCAATTTTGCTGCTGTAGACTGCAAATTTCCCCAATGTGGGACAAATAAAGGTTATCTTATCTTATTACAGGTACTTGATGTTTCTATTATGTACATCAAGTACGATGCTAATATAACAATAATAGGTAAGAAATATTGATTCACACACATCCTTAGTCCAATATACCCTGATACGTACCATTTCAAGTTGTCATTGCTTCATTTAACAAAATTAAAACAATTAGATTCGACTGACCAATAATTTTAAAAAAAACAATTTTACTGGAGGAAGTTAAATTAATACTGTAGAACAGGGGTCTCAAACTCAATTTACCTGGGGGCCGCTAGAGGCAGAGTCTGGGTGAGACTGGGCCGCATCAGGATTTCCACAAGAAAAGCGCTGATAAAACATTCCAACGTTATCAAATATCTTTATTTTTTCACAAAAAATAATGAATTAAATAAATTAACTTAAAGATGAATAAAAAATAAATCAATCAGTAATAAAAAAAATCAAATAATAATAATGAGCATACAGTAGATATACACTGGCTGGCTAAGTAGAGAAAACTAATTATTTTTATTCCGTTTCAAATGTCTGTATTAACAGCTCTTTAACCTTTAACTTTCTGAACTTGAATGGAACATTGAACATGAAATATTCTGAACACAGCTTCTCTTGCCTACTTCTTGCTGCTAGAGACCTGGCAGCGCTTCTTCTCACATAGCT
Organism: Hippocampus abdominalis; assembly: GCA_018466805.1. Taxonomy (NCBI): domain Eukaryota; kingdom Metazoa; phylum Chordata; class Actinopteri; order Syngnathiformes; family Syngnathidae; genus Hippocampus; species Hippocampus abdominalis. Next base: position 22,543,650 of record CM031697.1, read on the forward strand.
GAGTCACATTTCGTACTCCTCAGCATGTCTCGTAGTATAATGACGTTTCAAATTGTATTCCTTGTGCACCGCAACTTTTTCAGTGCAAATGAGACACGTCGGGGTGCCCCTGTGCTCAACAAAGAAATATTGCACTCCCCACTTTTCTTGAAACTGTCTGTGCTCATCACCGACCTTTCTCTTCACGGCAGGCTTTGAAAGAGACATCTCTGGGGCTCTGTAATATGTGTTTCCACTTGGAATGAGTCTCGGGTTGAACTTTAACTTTCAGTCGCGCGGGTCTGTGGCGCATGCGCACTTTCGCTCTCCGATCGTATTGGATTACGGCAGTTCTCCGAATTTCTCAAGTGTCATGTTAACGCACTTACTGTTAAGTTTCAGTTTCACTCGCGGAGATGGCTACAGACACAGACACAGGCTGGATCACGGATCATAGCGCCTTATTCAGTTCTATGCTGAGAGCAGCGGAGGACTGTGCGCGCCGAGCGGAGTGATCGGCTTCACGGTTTCTCCTCCGCCCAGCTGATTGGAGGAATGAATGAGTGAGTGAGCGAGGCACTGGACAGCCCGGCCGATGTCCCGCCCTCCAGAGCCGTATACCTCACCGTGATTGGTTCATTCAGCTCCGAACACAACAAGTGTCATTCATATTAATCTTGCGGGCCGCACGAACATTAATCTTTCATATTAAGACGGTGGGCCGCAAATTATCGTCCCGGGGGCCGCAGTTGGCCCGCGGGCCGCGAGTTTGAGACCACTGCTGTAGAACAAAGGTCTAACAAACGAGTTTTGGGGTGAGCTTCATTTTACGAACATTCTCAATATGATAATACATGTGATATGTTAATATGTTCTTAATATGTTCTTAATGTGTTAATGATGTTTCTAAAGCACAGGCGAAGCAAATGTAAACGTTCATTTTAAAACGACTCTATTTTCGTTCATCTGCCATGAAACCGGAAGATTCGTCAGAGTTCAAAGTTCATTCGTCACGTGACGCTCATAGCTATCGAAGCTTAGCTGTAGCTGGAGCATTTTTATGAAAATGTCAGACTCGGAGGACGCTACAATGTCGCTTCCGTGTGTGGTTGTCACTAGTAGCGACGCCACTTTTAAAGAAGAAGAAATTATTAAACGTAAGTCCTGTAAAGAGATTGTTAGTTTTGGGAATTGTCGAAGATGTCAAACATGCCAGTGCTAGGGAACATGATTTACCTTCGGTTAACTGGGCAATCGCCCAAATGTTACATGTTGCATACGTACTGATTTTATAAATAGTGATGCAAATGTATTAAGTGGTGCAAATTGGAGCTAGTCGTGCTAACGGCGAGGCAACTTAGCCAAAGAAATAGACTCGGGTTGTCTGTACGTATAATTTATTTATTAGACTGTCATTTGTGTATGTGCCTTTTTTCTGTCGCAGAAATTCTCGGCGTGAAGACGTTGCCAGAGGCGAGCAAACAAGAACAAACAGTATTGTGGTATCCGTGGACCATCAACAACAAGTATTATACAGCAGATGTTAGGCTCTGCGCCGTCTCCAGCACGTTTCTCATGTCGTCAGAGATTGCACAGTCCATGCAGGCTTTCGTTGCTTATTTTGATAGTACAAAGGTGTGGAACCCTGTGATTATGATTGATTAGAAACCAACCAGTTCGATCATTATTGTGTTGAAAGGGATTCTGATCATCTTTCTACATTTTGCAGAAAGATGGTTTGGAAAAGCTCCATCCGTGGATATCAGTGGTGGAGGACATCGCTCCAGAAGTGCTGATTCTCGTGTGTGACAGAGTTTGTGAAGATGGTACGTTTTGTCTACATTGTCGCAGTGTGAAATTGTGAATACGATTCTGTGTGGCATTTCTGTGTCTCGTTCAACTGGATTTATTTTCAAGGTGTTACCAGACACGAAGCACACCAATGGTGTTTGTCGCACAGCTTTGAGCTGGTGGAACTCAATCCCCAGGAGTTGCCTGATGAAGATGGTAAGGGAGACTTTAGACATCAATTTTCGACATGCATGATCTAATTTAAATGACAACATGTTAGAGCTGTTTAAAATGACAATTTAGATCTATTCATATGCTTACTGTATGGACAGGAGTATTGAAATAAATTAACTATTGTAGAAAGGTAAATTTCATCGCCCTTCCGTCTCCGAGCTTGTCTCCATCAATGCTAAGGTTTGGCCGTATTCCGATCTTTACCTTTTGTATATTGTCATTTCCAAATTTACACCAATACAAGTGAGATTTTAAAAAATGCCACAAAGTTATGTCTTGCGTAACACTATAAAGCTCTTTTTGTACTTTCATAACTTACATTTTTTTTAGCACTTTAAGGGTCTTATTAGTTATTGTAGTCTTCATAAAACTGTAATGAAATGTTAAGACAGCTCCCGCGTTGACTCCCATTCAATTATACAAGTGTCCCTAATCTTGTGACCTGGGCGTATCATTACCTTTTTTGTCCAGATGACTTTCCAGAATCCACAGGAGTAAAGAGAATTGTCCAGGCACTCAATGCAAACGTGTGGACCAGCGTGGAGATGAAAGATGGTCAGATAAACTTAATTCTCCTGAGGTCTTTTCAATGGCATTATACAACGCTGTCTTTCTTTCTGTTACATAATAGGAAACAGTCAGAGCTTTGGCCTAATGAGCAGTTTGGTGGCTGCTCGACACAACCACCCTCGGAGCTGTCAGGATCCACAAGTCCGTAGCACCTCAGTTTATACACATTATTCTCATGTTAGTTTGAAATGATTGCGTTGTCATTCTGTTACAGTCTTCTAGTCTACCAGAAGAGGGCACACTTGCTAATGAAGTGACTCATACAGAGACCCGCAGCTCAACGGAGAACACAGTTGTCGGTGAGGAAATGGTTATTTCTCTTACAAATGGCAAGCTGCCGCTGGCTTCGTTTTTGATAGTCAACCTATCGGACCCTAACGTGACACATTCAGTGAGCAGATTTACCCCCCCCCCCCCCCCCCCCCTTCCAAATTGCAATGGCATTGCTAACAAAATCAACTGGTGATCCTTTCAGATGCAATGACAAATTTGGACATTCAGGAACTTGCGAATCTCACAGCTGGAGATGCAGACGTGGATAATTTTGAACGCCTCTTCACCAAACTAAAAGAGATGAAAGGTAAATGAAACGAAACACATTTAAAATGTAAACAATTTTATCTGTGTAACGTATCCAATGTCTTCCCTTGCCAACTCAGACAAAGCTTCATCATTACCTCACGACCAGAGAAAGCTTCACGCAGAGAAGGTAAACAACTGCTTCAACAACCCTTAGAGGAGTCACAGAGTAACCCAGGGTCTATTACCGACAAGCATACATCTCAACTCTGGCCAAATTCTGCATTCCAGGTTGCAAAAGCTTTTTGGATGGCCATTGGTGGTGATGATGATGAGATGGATGGCTTATCATCAGGCGAGGAAAGCTAACAGAAGTTGAAGTGTGACATCAGCAACATCTCCCATTGCTACCTTTCCTGGCTGTTGCGCAGGGACCAGCGCCCCCCTCGAAGGGTTGCTTGCACTTTGCAAGTCAAAGTGCTTGTGGACGCACTGTACTGTAGACACGTTTGGCTCCTTCAACGTGGCATTACTGATTTAGCAGAAAAGAGAGGCAATAAAAGGGTCGGAAGCACTCGTGACACATGGGTCTTCCTCAGTGACATTTAAGAAATGATAAAGCCAGAACATTACAAACATGTGTTTATCCTTGGGGTACAATTGTCACAAATAATTAAATGTGGCATAATGTGCCTTATTTTAAGAGTAAATGTTATAAAAACAATGAATTTTCTGTCAAGTAACAAAAGATGAACTGTCAAGCAAATAAACGGTCTGTCATGTCAAAGACTTTGTCTTGAGCGGGTGTGAATGGCTCCTCATTTCTTCGACGCAACACGAGGCTCTGTGGGTAACGGTTCACTGTCACTAGTAAATAACGTGCAGTTGTTGTCCAGCGTTGTCCAGCCTGTATTGAACCACGGTACATATTTTACATTCGAACACTCAGGGCACAACACACAAAAAAGTCAATGTAAAATTTACATTGTAAATATACTAAAATGATTTGTGGAGGAAGAGCTTCATGGATGGATGGAAAAAGAATGAATGCTCTCTAAAGTGCTTTGGTATAGCTATAGCTGTTGTGAAAGTGCAACATAACTAAATTGTATTTATGATTTATAAATATTTATGAAAATTCATTATATTTATGGTCAAATTTTTCACCAATTAGCGGTGCAATGATTACCTGAGGTGGCCCGGTGGACCAGTAGTTAGCACATCGACCTCACATTGCAGATGTGCAGTGATCGATTCGCCCCCCACCTACTGCCCAAAGACAGCTGGGATAGGCTCCGGTGCAACACTCGTGAGGATAACTGGATCAGAAAATGGATGGATGATTACCTGACAGCTAATCTATTACCAAATTAATCACAAATTTTAATTATTCATAACACGTTACTGGATGGTCTAAAAGGCGCACCTAAAAGCCTTCCCTATTCTTAAAACAGCTCACCTTAAAAGCCCATGCGCCTTGTGTATGGTCAACGGTAACGAATTAATGTTATAACTTGCTGTTGGTTAAGTGAACTGTGTCGCTGCTTTATAAATTAGTTTTACTGGCATCTGATTGTTGCTATATAAATCAGGGTGCAGTGTAGTGTTCTGTTGGCATTTCCTTCAGCGTAGCGCTATCTAGTGGATGCATTGTAGATTGCGTCTTATAAAGCGGTGCGTCCAACATATGAAAGAAATTACAAATAGGCCATTCATTGAAGGTGCGCCTCAGAATCCAGTGTGCCTTTTAGTCAGAAAAATACGGTAGTTACAGTCACAATATCAATTTCTTTATTCAGATTCCAACTGGGGAAAAAAGACAAGTCAATTTGAAGCAATCCACTCCACGTTGTCTAAAAAGTGAACAATGTGTCATACTGTATTCTATCAATGTGTGGCAGTGGAAAAATACGTCCCATTTATTTTTACTCTATTTATTAGACATTTTTGCAGAACAAAGTAAAAGGCCGCCTAAGAACGTATTTCAGTCAACAAACTAAACAAAATGCAAGTACATGAGACAAAGGACCACAAGAGCAGACGCAGCTCTGTCATCTACACAATGCAAGTGACCGAACAGATTGGGCGGTGTACTGTCAGAGCTTGAATATTCATTGACATGGCAACTTCAAAGACTGCAGGCAAATTACTTATGCCTTACACTGTAGCGTTGAACATAACATTTTCAAACACACAATAAATGACTCGAACTGAAGCTGTACAGTACACCGATCGATAGTAAAAGTGCTTCATTCACTCACACAGAGAAGGTTGGCCACGGATTAACCCGCCTGTGCTTTACTGTCAGTCAGGTGCAGCCCCGTTTTTATTGACGCATTAACTACAAGAAATCACAAGCTATAAATAGTTATGTACAATCATACTGAGGCAATAATAAAAAATATATTCCCAAGCAGGACAATATGCAAAAATAACTTAGAAAATGTATTTTCCACAGAACAAAATAGTTCTTCTTAAAAGTTTCTTTTTTTTTTTTTTTTTTTGTTAAATAATCCAAGAAATAATTGGCCTGATGTTGTTTATGATAGATAAAACATCAATTCAGTAACCCTCATTAATATGATGAACTATTATGGGGGAAAAGTACCTTGTACTTAAGACTTGTATGAATTTTATCACCTTGAATGTGGTTGTTTTAAAAAGAATTGTACTGGAACACAGCGACCAGTTGAACAGAATAGTTAATTCATAGAATCAATGTTTTAACAAGTGACAAACAGTGTTGTCGCGCCAACCCGGCAAAATTGAGATTTAAGTGGGGCAGGGATGCTCTATTCCCGGAACATTTACAAATGAGCTAATTTTGTATTCAGGTTCCTGTTGTACTTCCTGAGGAAAATCAATGAAAATGTAAGAAAAAGCTGAACATAAAATTGCCTCGATCTGCCCAGCCCCTCCGCCAATTTTCATGAAAATGCCCCAACATGCCTTCGTTGACGGAACCGCAGTGGCATCTCTACGAATACAAAACTGGCGCGACGCATTGGTTACTTGATATCTCAATGACATTAAACAAGAGGCTGTGTGTGCGTCTGAAAATTAACAGAATAGCAATAAGTAGAAGACGCAGAACAAAGGACCATCATCACAAGGGTAGACAGTGCAAAGGGAAGCGTAACACGTGTGTGCGAGGTTAAACATTACGGCAAGGGAGGATGATCCGATGAATACCGTCTCTTTTCCTTATCTGCGCTGAGAGAGCGAGAAACCGCAGTAGGCTGGTGGCTGCCTCTAAGACACGCTGGAGCAGTGGATGGTGGGAGAACCCATCTGCGTGAGAACCTTGTCCAGCCACTGCAAAGGACCGTTGAGATGCAGCTCTATCCAGCAAGGGGTGCTGGTCACTGTCTGACGTCTGCGCATTAGAAGAAAAGAGCTCATTAAACAATTTACACGGCGCTAATATTAGATCAATGCACATACAGAACTAAAAGTTATGAAGCGCACTTCTGTTAAAACTTGGGAGGATCCAGTCAATCGTCTGACCCCCATCAAAACTGCGATTACGATTTCATATTTGGTTATTTTTTTCAAGGTCCTCAACGCATGTATAAGACAAGCAACAATTTAATCTGTATTACAATATAAATGTATTATACAGAAATGGTTTGGTGTTATAGGTTACTCTGAAAAACAGGTAAATCTATCATGAATTATTAAACCAAGCAAGTGTGACGAAACTTATAATGAAATGAGTAAATCATAAAACAGATTACCGGTACAACAATAATGCAAAGAAAACTGTGGCTCTATGACTTCCAACTTTTCATGAAACAATTATAAATAAACTCGGACTGCACTTTTCGAGCACTGAATTCATCTGGACACTTTAAAAATTAATAAAATATACCCCAAAAAAGCTTTGCAACAGACCGAAATGAAGCAGAGTCTCCCAGACAGTCCCTCCCCCCCCGAATTGCAGCCTTAACAATAGATTGCAATTTTGATTTGCATACGCTAAATTTTTCATCCCCATTCTGAAGTCATCCAGGGTGGCAGAAACACAAGCAGGACTCTGGCCTTTTGGGAATCCCCCTCGCGAGTGTCTCTGATACACGTTTACCTCCCACTGCATGCCTGCCACATTCCTTTGCCGTTACTCAACCGGCTCATGCTTGCTCTGACCCGACTCTCAAGTTTACCTGTACTCGGCGCCCCATCCTTTGACAAAACTCATGCGAATGGTGCACATCCGGGTGAGCTGGTAAACCGCCTCAAAGCCCTGGTTGACCGACTGGGCAAGAAGAGCGGCAAACTCTTGGTTGTTGAAGATCTTCAAATTGCAACCTGACAAAGAGAGGCTTTAGATGAGCAGTGCTTCCCAAGTGATCATCAGGTGGGCGAAGAGATATTATCTCATCTCACTTGATTGGTTGGGAAAAAACCCCCAAAAAACAACAACTGCAAATGATGTACTCTTTGTCATCAACAGTATCTACTGCCAGCGATGTGTAGTGACAAGCAGAACAATGAAATGCTCTTCAACTAGATGACTGGATGGTACGATGTGCATATCTGACCTTTGCCATTCATACAACCGAAAAAACATCTTTGCTTTCAAATCAATTGGCCCAGATTTGAAACTAAGGTAGCCCTCCCTGTGTGGTCGCACCTGGAGGGATCTTGCAGACGGTAGCGGGATGCCATCCATAGCGCTGGTTGCAATTCGGACTCTGGACAAAGATGGCGCTGTCACTGAGACACTCGGCAAACACTTCCCCACCAATGTAGTACAACCTAACGCCCCGGCCTGAAAAGGTAATACGTAGAACATTATATTTATTCTACTCCATCTACAATAACAACAAAAATAACCTGGTCTACTCAATACCTCTCAAAAATGAACATTATCTTTATGAGCCTTGTGGCCAACTTTTAAATCAGATTTCTCATTCCCAATCTCTGCTTTTTGAATATTTTCAGTTGTTTACCCTGGTTGTTAGTACGTGTATACAATGGGGATGGACAAGCCTGTCGACTTTACTACTACACAAATGATGGCTAAATTTAGTTGTTGCGGCTTTTAATGAGACGTGCTTTGCCCTGCTTTACAACATCGCAGCTGACAATTACCTATATGTCGCCGTGTGAGCTCGACAGCGGAGTTGCGGTTTACGTTGGACAGCAGCCCCAAACAGAAGCGTTCCGAATTGGAGGGGTCAGTGAAGCCGTCGACCGTGAGGGAGGGCTGTGAAGCGTGAAAGGTCTCTCCAACGCGCTGGTTGAGCTCATAGTAGGAGATGGAGCACCAGAACGCAGACTCGCAATACGTCACAGGCTGTAGGTCTGTTGGACCGAAAAACCAAGCGGTTAGAGAAAACCGAAAGAAGAGAACAAATGTGGTTAACATTTCATTATGAAGATGCGCATCACAGATAACGGTTGCCTTTGATTTGTCTCCAGTAGTTCCTTCCCACGACCCCAGCCAGGAAGGCAGTGACATGACGAAGGTTATTTATATATATATATATATATGTGTGTGTATAATATATATATATATACAGTCAAACCTCGGTTTTCGGACGTCTCGGTTCTCGTCCAATTCGGTTTTCAACCAAAAATGGATTTTTTTATGCCTCGGATGACGAACAAATTTCGGTTCTCGAACAAACTGAGCGCACTTGAATGCACCATTTGACTCCTCTCGCCTTCCTTACACGAGGAAGTGACGCTTCCCATTGTTTCCCATTGGAATCAATGTAAAAATGTTTAATCCGTTCCAAGTCAAGAAAACAACTTTTTTTAAACCACTTTTTTTATCATTTCACACCATAAACTGTACACATGTAATAGGAGAGCCGGCAATATGTAAAATACTGTACAAACAAACTGTAATATGTTTTATTTTCACCAATTTTAACATCAACATAGGAACATAAAAATTGAAGGAACAGCTCTCTCTATCTGAACAATACAAACTCGTCTGCTCACAATGGATGCTACACGAGGAAGCTGTTTCTGTATGATTATTGCATAATAATGAGACACCGGACACCAGAGTGTTGATTATGTGCTGCTGTATTGAAAACTGCCGGCCGTAAACAAACGCACGCACGTCTCCCGTGCTGCTGGGGCAAACCATTCTGAAAAGAGGGGGGTTTCACTCTCCCTAAAATAAGCGTCTCACCAAACACGTCTGCTTTTTTTTTATTGAACAATACAAATCCGTCTGCTCACAATGCGCGCTACACGAGGAAGCGTTTCACCAAACACATCTGCTTTTTTTCAAAATCTTGATTGAACAATTTTCTCCCCCTCTCCCTCCCTTGTGGTTTCTTTCTGACTTCCGGGTTGAGTGAACGCTGCCGCGTTTGGCTGCCGCTGCTCAGCTTCATTGTGTTTTATTGTTCTTGTTCCTGATTGTAAAGTGTCCTTGGGTGTTTTGAAAGGCGCTTATAAATAAAATGTATTATTATTATTATAGGGATGGCAACACAGATTTTGGTTTTCAGCTGAAATGTTGTAACGATTGACTTGGGGGGGGGCAGGGTGGCGCAACCCCCCTGAAGCTGAGAGGTTTGCAGTGAAATGAAAGTACAATTTAATGCAAAAAAGGACAGAAAAATTAAATTGTGGAATAACATTAATCAGCAAATTTAATATAACTTTAACTCACTTTTTTTCTCCAAAGTTTTCTCACTGTCTTCAGTCACTACACACCAGAGTACACTATTTACACACTATTTAGTGTACCTGTCTATCGGCAAGGGGCGTCAGTGGAGCAGATTCGTTGCTTGGTTCAGCCAAAGTACCCCAGTGCGTAACGTCTTTCGTTGTATCCGCTGACGAAGTTTGTTTGGAAAATGCCGTTCCCAAAGAATAATTGCTCCGTCGAATGGCGATTTTGTCGGCATGTTTTTTCACTTTTGTTGCATGATCTGTCAGTGCCACGCATCCACGGGAGCCATTGTTAATTAAGTCACTACAATACACACAAAAAGCTTTGCCCGCTACGTCTGGTTTCTTCAAAAATTGTCCAGGAGCTTCTGTAACTTCGTCGAACTTGGAACCAATTTGAACCTTTACAGTGACTTTTCTCTCAAGCCAGTCCCATCGGAATTTATTCTTGACATTTGAGTCAATTTCTATGATTGAAGACTCCTGACCTTTCGTCAAAAATCTTATAATTCCGCTCAAAACGATCCCAGAACAATGAATTTGCGAGACGAACAGGCCGTCATGAATCAGGTAAAAGAAAAAATGTTACATGCAATTTGATTGGTCCAATCGCTTGTAGTTAACCAATCGCTGGGCCGTATACAATCGAGCTAAGACTTCCGCAACAAATAATGCTTCCAGTGATCTGATTAGTTGAAGCTTTCATAAACCTCCAATCGCAGGGCTGTTTACAATCGGAAGATGGAAAGACTGATCGAGAGAGCTCGTGAAAACTCGACGATAAGGTACCTGACCCCCCTAAAATTTTCTCAACGGATTTAGACGATTCACTAAAATGATCAATTTGAGAAATAAAACGGCGGATTTCCGCGTATCCGCGGAAAATTGCCATCCCTGTTATTATAATACAAAAACGTCTGCTCACAATGGACGCTACGATGAAGCGAAGCCGAGAGGAGTGAAGCGACGCATTCAAGTGCGCTCAGTTAGTTCGAGAACCGAAATTTGTTCGTCATCCGAGGCATAAAAAAATCAAAATTTTTGTTCGAAAACCGAACTGTATGAGAACAGAGACGTCCGAAAACCTAGGTTTGACTGTATATATATATATATATTATATATATATTTTTTTTAAATGCTGACCTCCTTCTGGCTTTACGCATAGATTGAATAACCTGGCAACCAGATATTACCATTATTACATTACGTGGGGCTGTCTTTACCTGATATCCCAACAGACTTGAACACGGCACAGACAATGACGCCATTCATACCATCATTACTCTGTTACCGGCTTAAGGCTGAGCCCCACAAATGTTGTCCACCGCATTCAACTCGATGTAGTCGAATCAAACACAAAAGCGTACATCACAAAAACCTTTTTGCTGTCGTTGGTGAACCAGCAAAAATAGTCTGACCTCCACGATTACAATTCAAAATGGTTTATTAAAATTGATTCTTTTCAAAGAATTAACATTTCACCCCTGGATGACACCTTGTTTTGATCTTTTGTCAACCACTATTCCCTCTGTGGCAAGCGTGGGTGTATCTTTATTCAGCTGTACCAGTCCCAGGTGTTATTTGAAGTGGGGATCATTTGAGAGTCTCATGGCTTGGCTTGTTTAAAGAATGAAGTTATTTTAAGCAAGACCTCAGGCTTTGTGTGCGACTTCAGAGACATTTGCATTTCTTCTCCTTTTAATTGACTCTGAGTTACACACCATTCTGCTGCTAGGATGTCACACTATTTACACTTGCCGCCATCCCAAGCTATCTAAATAAGTGTGTAGTGAACCAAGCCGTGCCGCTGGGAACACAACCGTACCACTTGGTGGAAGCATGGCTAAAGTAAAAGATCATTGCCTTGTAGCGGCGCTTGTTTTTGGGCACCACGCCTGGCAACTACTGTGTTTTCAGGACTATAGGGCGCACTAAATAGTCTTTAATTTTCTCCAGAATGACGAAATGCCTAATAATGTAGGGTGCCTAATCTATGCACAAAGTTCCAAAATCTGTGAATGTTGCTGTGTGACGGAAGAAGCGTCTCGACTGAGGGCAAAAACGCCTGCAGACGAAATAAAAATCTAACATTTTCCAGCAGGTCCGTCTTGGTGCTTTCGTTTTATTTAACGGCGCCAACTATCCATCCGGGCAACTTCCGGCGAACTACAAGGAAAAGATGGCCTCTTTCCGCTCCTACTGCCGTAAAAAGATTGCTGACAAACACATCCAGCCCAACCGCAGCACCAATACGGATGAGGTGCCGCTCACTTTCAACATCCAAGTGAACCACACTGTCGAAAAGAAGGGGACCAGCGCGGTAGCGATACGCACAGCGGGGCATGAGAAATTGGCTTTGACTGTTGTGCTTGGTTGCCATAGCAATGGACAGAAACTGCCACCGAGGGTGATTTCTTAAGAGAAAGACTGTGCCGAAAGAAAAGTTCCCGACTGGAATGTTTGTGAAGGCAAATCAAAAGGTTTGGGTGTACTATTTTTTTTAAGCTAGCATACATTTTACCATGCCTGCAACCAATAATGCAGTGCGACTTCTGTATGTAACAAATACAGCAATAGCACCCATAACTGACACTGCGCCTTTTAATACTGAATACTGTGCGCCATATAGTTGTGAAAATACGGTAATCTTCTAGAGCAGAGTCTCCTAATTGAGGACATATGGTATACACTCCACTGGCAACACATTGGGTATACCTACACACTGATGTCTGAGATGTGGCTATTCAAAGCTACACTGTATATAGTTTGCCCCATCTAACTAAATGACTTTACAAACATATAAAAGCCACTGCGTCACACCTCAAAACGTAGCCTTATCTTTGTAAAGTCGAAATGTAATTCTTTTTTAATTCTTATTTTGTGCATGCAACACTATGTTTATTTTCTTTTCTACGCCCCCCCCCCCCGCAATTTTGCTGCTGTAGACTGCAAATTTCCTCAGTGTGGGACAAATAAAGGTTATCTTATCTTTCTCTTATATTGGCTCTAGTTAGATAAGTTAACAGTGATTGCACATGGCACACACAAATTAAACAGTTGTAAAGATGATGTCTGTGCAGGATTACCAAAATGATTGTTTGTGGGTGACACAGGATTGGGCGACAGGCTGGGTGAACCTGAAATACAGAACAATACACTGGGTCCATATGTAGACAGACTGCCTGATTCAAATTCGGGGGCTGATGGTGTGCACAAAGCCGTCTCACTCACCTGTGTCCATGCTGTGGTTAAGTTGGTGATCGCTTGTCTCGCCATCCTCACTCAAATACCCTGGTGGGGGGGTTTCTGGAAATAGTCACCAAAAAAAAAAAAAAACACATATAAGTGTCCTTTGATTCCTTGAAAAGTGCTATACAATTTAAAGTTATTACCATTATTTTTAATGACTTCCACAAGGCACATTTTGGATGCGTTTTACCAATGGCGAAACATGTTACATATTCCCAAGTTTTGATGCAAGTGAGTTGTTGTTTGAGTTTTGTCAAAATCGGGGCAGATCACGTAATGTTTTTTTAAGCCGATCGGTAGGGGCTGAAAAACATCGCCTTTTTTTTTTTTTTATAACGCTAAGAGAATTACATGTTTACATTCCTCTGTGGGCAATGAAATGACTTGGTTCTCACCAGGTATGTAGTTACTCTGCGGTTCAATGCCAGCGGGGAAGTTTGTGTTCTCAGGGATGGAGGGACTATAGTCATCCAGTGGTGGGAACTCCGCAGGGATGTCTGTATGTCGTGGAACTAGAACGGGGGGCAAAACTGGAGGAATACAGATATTTTCATCAGGTACCACATTGGCTTTTTGGGTCGTTATTTTTGCGGCGGCAAGCTCCGCTCACTTGGCGTCTCCACCCTCTGGTAGTGATAGGGGTTCACGCACACTTCATCTTTCTTTGTGTGGAAGGCGTATTCGCACTGCTCGACGGCCCGCAGCTCGTGGTGCGACTGTAGGTCGGGCCAGCGCCACAGGCGGCAGTAGATCACGTGAGGGAGACCTTTTCTGTGCGAGACCTGGAGTCGACCGTCTAATGATCTGAAACATACCAACAACAAAACGAGTGTCACGGTCCACCCATTTCATTATTTGGAATTTCAAGGTGAGGGATTTGGCCTAAATTCACCATATCAGCTTCAGTGGCATTTATGGAATTCCCTTACACCCACCAGATTCCTAACCAAGAGTCTCCAATGTTAAAGGGATTAGGCTGCTTCTTAATGCAGAAAGAACCCAAAAGCTTTTGAATAATATCCAATATGATTTGAATGAGTACGCCGGGTTCCTCTTGCCTCTCGACATGCGGTCAACCGCTCATCAGTGGTTGTGAAATGAAATTCCAACACAATCTGTTCCTTGATGCTGTTTGACTTCTAAGTTGTTTACCTCTCAGTCACATGCAGTCATCTCCCCATGTGCTTGTCCACAATAGCTTTTCGTTGTTTATTCAACAGCTTTTGAACATGTGCAATCTCAGTTAAGAATGTGATGAAGTTTTATGTAAGGTGATATGGCTTCCCTCTCCACTTACCCAGACAAGTCTCTCAATCATCATCAAAGAATAATGAGATTTATTGACAGTGGTAATTTATTTGTATCATTTTCCAAATTAGAGGTTCCATTGTACATGATACAAGTTGAACAAGAGAACCAAAAGTCCAGATGACATAAAATAATCCATCCATCCATCCATCCATCTTCTACCGCTTATCCGGGGCCGGGTCGCGGGGGCAGCAGCTTTAGCAGGGAAGCCCAGACTTCCCTCTCCCTAGCTACTTCTTCCAGCTCTCCCCAGGGGATCCCGAGGCGTTCCCAGGCCAGCTGGGTGACATAGTCTCTCCAGCGTGTCCTGGGTCGTCCTCGGGGTCTCCTCCCGGTGGGACATGCCCGGAACAGGAGGCATCCGAATCAGATGCCCAAGCCACCTCATCTGGCTCCTCTCGATGTGGAGGAGAAGCGGCTCGACTCTGAGCCCCTCCCGGATGACCGAGCTTCTCACCTTATCTCTAAGGGAGAGCCCGGACACCCCGCGGAGAAAACTCATTTTCGGCCGCTTGTATCCGGGATCTCGTTCTTTCGGTCACGACCCATAGCTCGTGACCATAGATGAGGGTTGGAACGTAGAATAATCCCTTCTACCAAACAACGATAAAATAAGAAAATAAAAAAACAAGAATTGCACAAAGTAAATGCGGCCCACTTAAATGTGACATACGACAGCACCTCTGGCCTCAGTTGAGCCACTTCATGTGCTGACAAGCGCTTTGTTCCAGGAAAAGCAAACATTTGCAAAATGAGACAAATAATTCCCAGTCATGTCTCCAGCAGACAGCTGCTATTCTCTAAATCTGTAGCATCTGACCCACAATCAAAACAGTGGCCCACGCCCTCCCACAGCCTGGAGTGCATTCCCACCCAAAAAGGCTATTTTAATGTCGGCTACCACCCACATTCTGAGGGAGGTTCTGTATACAACACAAGGTTGGGGTGGGGGGTATACCCAGTTTATAGTCCAGCCCAAGAGCACATATGAAGACCTGTTACAATGACTCATGTACGTACTGTACAAACTTACCATAGTGTAAAATATTGAATACGCCTTTTATTAATATCCACCCATATTCTCACTATTATGTACTCAATAATAGTACTCACACGTCACTATTGGTGTGGTTCCATCTTTTCCAAATTATACCAAGTCCAGTCTAAACAACTCATGAGTCATACTTTTGTCCACCTCTTGTACAACACTTGACCATTTACAATGTAACCAAGCAAAACTTGAATTCGTGTATCATCAAACTTTTGAGGTTGTATCCATGTGCATGAAATTGCCTATTTTGAGCACGCCCATCGCCGGTGCACACACACGCACCTAAACCTAACCACTCAATTTCAATAATTTATCTTGGATGCATTAAGCAATCTAAGAAACCAAAACTGAGAAACAAGTAGGTTACACTAAACACCTAATATGACCGTGCATATGAAATAACCCCGAATCTCAGCACGTCTTCCTTCGATAAGGAAGCATGGTTTTTTTCCCAGTCCAAAAAGGCGAGTAAACACAAACGAGTAATCTTTTTTCAGGTTGTGATATTCGCAGTTGCTAACACTAACAAGCTAGCTACCGGACAGGCGCCCAGCTGTCATGAGCGCTAGCTTAGCTTGATTTAGCTAGCGCTAGATTTCCTTACCTTGGTATAGTTAAACATTTGGTGTTGACATTCTGTGACGTGATGGCCTTTTCCAATTCGTCCAACTGTCCGGTCTTTTTCAACTTCTTCACCAGACTTTTCACAGCCTTTTCACACCATTTCTCCTCTTGGCCGTTCTGCTCCCCCTTCTTCCAGCCGAGAAGCCTCTTCACTATGGGAGGCGTGAACGGTAATATGGACATTTTAAGAGATGTATCAACGCTGATTTGATCTCAAGTCCCCCGATCGAGTGTTAAACGAAACACCGCCAACTTCTGTCAGTCCGGTGAGCCAGTCTAAATGGGCTGCGAGACCGGACTTCTCAGGCACACGGACGGCCGGCACCCGGGAGGGGCTCACGCTCACGTCTCTGTCCGCTCAAGTTGAAGGAGTGTCGGTCAGAGTGGAGCAGAACATCCGCCTGTCTGCCCCTCCTCCTGCTCCTTCTCGTGCTCCTCCATCAACCGCTCATCCCTCCACCTGCACCGAGCACACGGAAGACAAGCAAAAAAGAAACATTTTAATGCTGGTAATATAAAATAAATGCAAATTTAAAATACTTAAAATAACCCAAATATTTTTTCGGGTTTGACCGTGCTACAGTAAGGTTACAACTCGGCAAATAATAAGGATTCGTGTAATTATTGGTTAAATTATACTCATACATTCTGCTTAGCTAAACTTTAGTTTTTTTTAATAATCAACTTGTTTGTTTGTACGGGTCGCTCTTGAAAGCAAGATGATATACAATTGAACGAGTTATCCAGAAAATACAAACGATACATAAATCCACTGCACATCATGCGTAAGGGGGAGAAAGACACATATTTTACATACATTTTAAATACAAACAAAAAAAATTACAAACGGTATACAAGTATATTCCACAATGAAATTATTATGAATTTGTCTTAAATTTACTCATAGTGATAGGCCTGCTAAGTTGAACCAAAAGCTCCTACTCTATTATGTAAATGGCCACAGATGGACAAGTTCATTGCACCTTCTTCCATGACAGTGCTGCCTGTCATCATAGATCAGTGGCATAGATTGATGAACACAGATACATTATTTGTAATTGGGAAATAATTTTCGGACAATTAAGTGACATAGGATACATTCTTGTGGCACACCTGAGGATTTTGTTACAGTGTTTGAGAATCACTGCTCAAGGACAATAATTAGAATTCAGTGGCGTTCTGTCAGGGCCAGCAAGGCCTTCTCTGCTGGCCTAAACATTCTCAGAAAAGTAAATTTAATACATTTAATTTTCTGAGAATAACATACATTTAATTTATTTTTATTTCAGAAATATGTAAACAAAATTATTCTCTGTATTCTTTACGTCATATTATTTCCACTTAGTCGAGTGGCTTTCAATGTTAAATAACATTGAAAGCCACTCGATAAATAACTTATTTATTATGGTAGTTTTTAACCAATCATATTTCAGCTAGCTTGTGTTGCCAGGTAAATTCAACTTGCTCTGGGCCTTCAGATTCAACAGAGCAGGCCCCTGTGCGCTGTAAGTGAACGGGCACAGTCAGGTTGCAATAGCCAATCAGATCACGAGTCTGCGTACCAGGGCCAACTAGAAGGCCTTACGTCGAGACTGGACGTGCGCGTTCAGTGATTGGATAAGCGCCTGCTGGAGCTATCACTGCATTTTAACCCAAAATGGCCGAAGGAGAAGACGTTTATCTGGTTGCGGAACTACTTTCCACACAATTTTCATGACGGACCTTCCATGAAAAGCTGGATATTGTGCGAAGAGGTCACCCAACTCCTGCGCTAGCTAGCCTGTCCCAGCAAGGAAAAGGGTTTGTCCGTCATTTTTAGACAAGCAATTATGAACGGTACCCGTGGCGCACAGCCTCTGAGAAACGCTGCAAATTGTACTGCTGGGAATGCCTATTGCTTGCAACTGACCAATTTGGTCATCAGCGCACTTACAAGCTACGGTGCGTTTAAAAACGTTTGGGGACATTCGCGTAGATGTTGACGCTGTGGAGAACTACATTGGTGAGTAAATGAATTTTATTTGACATTTCTTCTTGTCATTTTATTTCGTTAGTATTAAATTAATGGTAACGAAATAAAATGACAAAGATACAAAAATGTATCAAATAAATCTGCTCACCTGCAATTTATAATGGCGCATTGTAGTCACCTTTGTGCATTAAAGTTCGTTCAATCTCAGCTGCCCAACATTTTCAGTTATTTGCTGTTGTATAGATTATTCTCAAAATGCAAATGATCTGTTAACTTTATTTTCAAAGAATAGTTTGTTTTGTTATTGTTTGGTTGGTGTCTTGTATGAAACTGCGACATTGCGCAATTTATTGGACAGACTTGTTTAAGATCACACAGCGTAATTTGGGTGGAATTTTATTTAGTATTTTTAAATCATCTTTTTATTTTTGACAATATCAGTGAATTTAGTTTCCTGCTCTTAATTGTGAATGCATACTTGATGGTTTTAAATGCTCCTGAAATTAAGTGCTGCTTGACGAGCCTATATTGTGTTAATGTATGTGACGTCACTGAAGGCCTAAGGTTGAAATGCACGGCCCGCCACTGTTAGAATTGCAGCAACAGTTTCCAACATTACATTTTTGTGTCTTGGACCTGTGGCCACCAATGAATACTCTCCTTGGAAATTAACCTTAGTTTTACTTAAAATCAGGAATTCAGCACAGACACATAACATGTTCACATGGTACATGCATGCACAAATTAAAACATCTGAGCAAATGGGTACTGGGACTCTAATTGATGGCAAAATGTCCGGCACCTTGTTGCCATGATGGGGGAGGGGACATGAGTCGGACAGCTGGTTTGGAGAGATGTTGCGTGTGTCCTTGTGAAGGGATTTTAGGAAGAGGGGGGGCAGAGGGGGTTGTGTGAGACAGGAGGGCAGATGGGCCACAGCCGGCCCAGCAAAGGTCTTAAGGAGTGAGTGAGGAATGATTTGGGACAAAAGGCTGGACGGCTATGTAAATAAGTAACAAGTGCACACAATCGTATGTGTAACAAAGGCATTGTGATGGAGCATTCAAGGGCAACGTGGGAAACAAGGAGCATGTGATCAGCTGGGCTGCTGTCACAACAATGCTTCAACAAGATTCTAACAGCAATTAGAGGAATATAAATCCTTTGTGTCCTCATATAGGAACATTATTGTGATATAGACTTACACGAGATATAATGACTCATTCACAATGTAGCTGAGATGGCACAGCTTAGAACAAAACCTTAAACAGTGTGTGTGTGTGTGTTATACACACACACTGTTTAAGGTTTTGTTCTAAGCTGTGCCATCTCAGCTGTGTGTGTGTGTGTGTGTGTGTGTGTGTTATACACACACACACACACACACACACACACACACACATATATATATGTGTATTTATTTATATTTAAAAAAATCCTCGTCTCGCCCCTCGGTTGGTGTCCGTCCCCCATTCAGCTCGGGTCCTCTACCAGAGGCCAGGAAGCTTGAGGGTTCTGTGCAGTAGCCTTGCTGTTCCCAGCACTGCACATTTCTGGACTGAGATGTCCGATGTTACCGGGATCTGTTGCTACCACTCATCTAGTTTGGGGGTCACTGCCCCAAGTGCTCCGACCACCACAGGCACGACTGTCACCTTTACTTTCAAAGCTTTCTCCAGCTCCTCTGAGCCTTGGTATTTCTCCAGTTTCTCATGTTCCTTCTTTCTGATGTTTCCATCACTTGGGACCGGTACATCTACTACAACGGCTTTCCTCTGCCCTTTATCTATGATCACGATATCCGGTTGGTTTACCATTACCATCTTGTCAGTCTGTATCTGGAAGTCCCACAGGATCTTTGTTCGGTCATTCTCCACCACCTTTGGAGGTGTTTCCCAGTTTGACCTTGGGGTTTCCAGTCTTTACTCCGCACAGATGTTTCGGTAGACTATGCCAGCCACCTGGCTATAGCGTTCCATGTAGGCTTTCCCTGCCAGCATCTTACACCCTGCAGTTATGTGTTGGATTGTCTCAGGTGCCTCTTTGCACAACCTACACCTTGGGTATTGTCTGGTGTGGTATATCTGGGCCTCTATGTTTCTGGTGCTCAGGGCATGCTCCTGAGCAGCCAGGATGAGTGCCTCTGTGCTGTCCTTCAGGCCAGCCATCTCTAGCCACTGATAGGACTTCTTGAGATCAGCCACTTCAGTGATGGCCCGGTGGTACATCCCGTGTAGGGGCTTGTCCTCCCATGATGGTCCCTCTTCCAGCACCTCATCCTCTGTTCCCCATTGTCTGAGACGTTCTCTGAGTACTTCATTCATTGGAGCCTTCGCCTTGATGTATTCATGGAGCTTGGATGTTTCATCCTGGACAGTGGCTCTCACACTCACTAGTCCCCAGGCTCCTTCCTTTCGGTTTGCGTACAGTCTCAGGGTGCTGGATTTGGGATGGAATCCTCCATGCATGGTTAGGAGCTTTCGGGTTTAAACATGCGTGGTCTGAATGTCTTCCTTTGGCCACCTGATCATTCCTGCAAGGTATCTGATCACTGGCAGGGCATAGCTGTTTATTGCCCGGGTTTGCCATTGAGCTGGCTTCTTAGGACTTGCCTCACCCGCTGGAGGTATTTGGCCGTAGCCGCTTTCCTTGTTGCCAGTTCGAGGTTGCCATTGGCTTGTGGTATCCCGAGGTACTTGTAGCTGTCCTCAATGTCTGCTATTGTTCCTTCAGGGAGTGAGACCCCTTCAGTGTGGACTACCTCGCCTCTCTTAGTCACCATCCGACTACATTTCTCAAGCCCGAATGACATCCCGATGTCACTGCTGTAGATCCTGGTTGTGTGGATCAGGGAGTCTATGTCCCTTTTGCTCTTAGTGTCCAGCTTTATGTCATCCATGTCGAGGAGGTGACTGATCGTAGCTCCATTCCTGAGGCGGTATCCATCGCCTGTCTTGGCGATTACTTAGCTTAGGGCAGGCATGTCAAACATACAGCCGGCGGGCCGAATCCGGTCCGCAAAGAGGTTCGATCTGGCCCGCAGGATAATTTAAAAGGGAAAAAATGAATTAAAAGACACGGAATTAATATTTTTAATAAGGTGCAATTTATGGAGTATCCACTGGGGGAAACACTGTTTTGATCGGAGTAAAAGACAACATTGTTTTGATCAGAGAAGAAGACAACCGCAGCCTCAGTCTGTCACTGAGACAGACCCAAC
This sequence comes from Hippocampus abdominalis, assembly GCA_018466805.1. Taxonomy (NCBI): domain Eukaryota; kingdom Metazoa; phylum Chordata; class Actinopteri; order Syngnathiformes; family Syngnathidae; genus Hippocampus; species Hippocampus abdominalis. The sequence continues at coordinate 22,564,806 of CM031697.1, forward strand.
ACAGCAGACGCTATCAAGGACATGTGAATACTTTACTCTTTACTCATTTAATAGCACTCTCCTTAGTTTGTAAGGTGTAGGCAGGGATTACATTTAGATTTTATATGCACGTGTAAATGGTTTAAAAATTCTTTATAAATCTCGTTTAATCTTAAAGTGCATTCCTATATTTTTCAATACCAATTACTTGTTCAAGTTTTGTGCCTTTGTACAATCAGTGGGGTCAGTTACAATGCATATATGTGAATGATAAAAGTAAATTGCACATTTGTCTAAGGAAATCTAAGAAGCTTCAGGAAATGTTTTGTAAAAGATCTGTTTATTAAATTTCAAAATTTTCCTAATGTTCTTGTGCTTCTTCAGACCAAAACAAAGGAAATACATTATTTTGGTTATTTATAACAGAGTATGGAATAATTTTAATGGTCCAGCCCACTTTACATCTACCGAGGCCGTATGTGGCCCACAATGTGAAATGAGTTTGACACCCCTGGCTTAGGGGGTTCAGTCCTATGCAGAACAGCAGTGGGGAGAGTGCATCACCTTGCTATATGCCACATTTGATGGAGACTTGAGTAAGTGGCTTGCCATTGGCTTCAAGTGTGGTTTTCCACATCCTCATCGAGTTTGCAACAAAGGCTCTTAGGGTCCTGTTCACCTTATACAACTCCAAGCATTCAGTGATCCATGTATGTGGCATCGAGTCGTAGGCTTTCTTGTAATCAATCCAGGCTGTGCACAGGTTGGTATGTCGAGACCTGCAGTCTTGTGCGACTGTTCTGCCAACCAGGTGCTGATGTTTGGCTCCTCTGGTATCTCTCCCAATGCTCTTCTGTACTTCGCTCATGTATTGATCCACGTGTCCACTTAGCCGCAATGATGCCTGACATGAGATTCCGTGTTGTGGAGAGACAGGTTATTGGCCGATAGTTGGATAGGATTTCTCCCTTTGAGGGATCCTTTATGATCAGGATCGTTCACCCTTCGGTTAGCCATCAATGGGGGAGTCCCATCTCTCAGTAATTGGTTCATATGTGGCTGGATAGCTCAGTTGGCATCGCACCAGTTTAGCGTATGGGAGACGGGGGTTCGAATCCCGCTTGGGGAAGAATGAGCACATAACACCATCCAGTGTGGGTCCTTGGGCAAAACCCTTCACACTAATGCCTACCTCAGACAATAAAACTAATCACATGCCGGCTCAGACGTCGCCTGGCCAAACAAGGTCTGCGTCAGGTGCTGGGGAACCAGAGCACCTTGATGAAAAATGGGCTATTGGAACAAAGCAGAGATGGGCGAGGTGTGTTATATATACCGTATTGGCCCGGATATAAGACGGTGTTTTTTGCATGGAAATAAGACTGAAAAAGTGGGGGTTGTCTTATATTCGGGGTCTAGACATTATAACCATTCACGATGTGAGATGGCGCCAGATATCATTGAAGCAAATGCTGAACTTGACTCCCCAGGCCAAAGCGAACCCCTGTCACGAAGAATAAAAATAAAAATAGCGGTAGCACGAAGAAGAAAAATAAAAAATAGCGGCAAGAAAGAAAAGAGAAGAAAATAATAGAAGAGATAACAGAAAATGGAGAAACGTAGCGACAATCTGGAGAAAAGCGGGTCGAAGATCGGCCAGGTTAACCGGCAGCTGAGGTGAAGTTATGGTGTAAACTTCAAGATGCTTTTTCTCTCAAGTATATTGTTATATCCATCCATCCATTTTCCGAACCGCTTTATCCTCACTAGGGTCGCGGGGGGTGCCGGAGCCCATCCCAGCTGTCTTCGGGCAGTAGGCGGGGGACACCCTGAATTGGTTGCCAGTCAATCGCAGGGCACACAGAGACGAACAAACATCCACGCTCACACTCATACCTAGGGACAATGTAGAGTGCACAATCAGCCTGCCATGCATGTTTTTGGAACGTGGGGGGAAACCGGAGCACCCGGCGAAAACCCACGCAGGCCCGGGGAAAACATGCAAACTCCACACAGGGAGGCCGTAGCTGGATTTGAACCCGGTACCTCAGCACTGTGAAGCCGACGTGCTAACCACTGGACTACCGGGCCGCCCTATATTGTTATAATCTTTTGTTTTAGATGTACTGTAATTATTTTCTGAATAAAAAATAATTTGGTGTTCAAAAAGTCCTTTTTTCAAACTTGAGTCTTGAAAAAGTGGGGGTCGTCTTATAATCAGGGCCGTCTTATATTCGGGCCAATACGGTATATAAAATGATGGTGGCGCGGGCACCTGCAGCGGCTCCTCTTGTTGTCTTGAGAGGGAAGACATTTCATCTGCACATATTACGCACACACACACACACACACACACACACACACACACTCTATATATATGACACACACACAGTGCAATTAGATGTAAACTTTAGTTTCCTAAGCCTGTAATTTTCACCAAGGGAAATTGTAGTGTTACACCTTCAAAAGCATGAGGTCCAGTCCTGCATTTGATATCTTTACACACACACACACACACACACACACACACACACACACACATACATACATACATACATACAATGCTGGTTTGTTTTTTTCTACCCACTCAGTGGGTAGCTGTGTATTTTGAGCAGATTGGGTGGGTTCATTATTTTGACCCAGCAGATTGGGTTAAAGATTGGATTTCGGTGGGCTCAAGAGTTGAAGCTTGTCACCATTTTGGACACAGTTGAAGTTGAAATAATTTTAACCAAACATGCTAAGAAAATATTGCTGATGGCTGAATCCTCAACCCAATATGCTGGGTATAAATAACCCAATATTGGCTGGGTCTCTTTTGGGCCCAGTGCTGGCTAAGCTATTTCATCCAATTTGGGTTAACCCAGCAGTTTTAAGAGTGAAGGGTTATCTCTTGCTTGCAGCCATCACTTGCTTTCCAGATGGTGGCACCTGCAAATCTGGGACACATTAACCCCTCCACCCCCACCCCAACCCACTCACCCACCCACCCCCACTACTACCCCCCCAAATCCCTTTTCTCTGGCTTCAAACTGGTGCAGGTGATCTCCACAGGCCCGAGATTTGTTTTCATATCTGAGACAATTGTGTCTCCTTGATCAAGTCCTAATTCTAATAAAACCAATTGCTTCTTGCAACATTTGGATTATATTCCAAAATCTACTGGTCATTTGAAAAACACATCATCCTTCCAGATGGTCATGGTCCCCCGCTAACTACTGGCACCCCGCCATAACCAGATATTGTATCCTCAAATACTGTACAGTATAGTTCACACCTTTATTTGCATAATCTTTATACCATGGCTCAAACATACCTCATGGGTTGATTACTGCTTGGAGGGTAAATTCCCAGCAGGCATCAGCATGTTGATGACACCTTTAAATAAGCACAGGGTAAACACAGTCGAGTGAATAAACAACCCCTGGTTGCTATTTGAGTGAATAACCGAGGCCTTTTTTATTTTAACATTGTAATCGCATGTAATTTATTTGCTCTACAGCAATGAGCAGCAAACGTTTTAAAACTCAGAGCTACTTCTTTGGTAGTGATGAATGCGAAGGGCTACCGGCTTAATACACACTTGGATCATAAAAAATCTTGCTCGGATGAGTTCTTTCTATGCTATTATTAATAAATAAAGATTGTCTTCAAGTGTTTCCATTTTCAAATGTTCACATCTACAACATGCGTAGAAACTCACAATATCCCACTGGGGCTCTACTTCTGTGGTTCGAGGTGGCGCCCTGTGTCGGTGACCTCTGCTGTATACAGACAAGTTGTTGCTGATAACAATCAGTGACTTTTCTACACTTTTGGTGTTTTGTTTTTTTTAACAGTTGAAAACAACCCCACTTCTAAATTGCTCACTGTAGTTTAGTTTTGCTGCAGTAAAAAAAAAAACGGCTTTATTACTCTGACCCCTACCCTATACTCAAATGACACTCCTCCACATTTATTTCTTTACACTATAGATGAATACACGTTTTGCATCATTGACTTCAAACAATGAACTGCGGAGTCAAACTCAACCAATAACATATTCGAAGGATTCTTCGACGGTACCAAGGCAACACTACCATCTAGTGGCCGTTGTTTAACAGCAATAGTTCTCTTTGATGATGGAGGTTGAAAAAAATGAAAAATTGTGTGTGATGTGTGCTTTTGTGTGGTTGTGTACTTAAATGTGATATTTGCCAACGTACACATAACACACTCGCACTTTTCTGTCACTATGCATTGTTTGGCTTCATTCACATCACATTGCATTTTGACACTGAAGTCACACTAACTGCTCTGCAATTTCACAATTTCATTTTGTGTTTTATAATTCAGTGCAGCAAATGACTGCCACGTCTCTCTCTCTCTCTCACACACTCTCTCTTTGCCTTTGCTTAACGTTCATTTTGGTTTGATCAATAAATCAAAGCCTCAAATTTATAGTCTCTTCCATAAGCTCAATTTATATGTTTATTGCGTACAATGGTCCATAACAGAATTAACTTGAATCAGAGGATTTGCAAAATATCTGCTCATCTTACATATGGATGGGATGCAGCACTTGGCCATGACTCATTAACTCCTCCCCCGGGCTAAATGGCCTCATGTTTGGTCTGCACGTTCAAAAAACCCCGCCTCTGTTCACCAAAATGGCATGTTCACAATATTTATCAAGTGTCTAAATCCCTCCGTCTGTCCCTACTTTCCCCCAAATTAATTTTTAGCTCTTCAACACCCTTTACTAAAACTCACACAGAAAGTTGTCAACCCGAAATCTGCTGCACGCAATCAATCACTCAGTCCACCTCCAAAAACTAATGATTGTGAAATTAGTTTCCGAGCAATCAGAAAGCTCCCCCGCTAAGAGCCGCTGTATCCATATGCATGAAATTGCCTATGTTAATACGTGCTATGAATGGTGGGTAATGCAGTGAATAATTCTGACTGCGCATTGTAACGCCGGCTTCTATTAGGTTGTGATAGCCGCAGCCCTTTGGCGAGATGCTTGTGAATAGCCATGTATGGGTAATTAAGCATTGCTCTTGAACATTAAAACTTGCTTATTTCGGAGTGCTTCAGGCGGTTGAAGCACTTATTGGCCTCTCTTTTTTTCATGCTATTCCCTGACAATGGCTTCTCATTAGTATGAGTATGGTTGCAACTGTAAACGTTTAGGTTTCTCGTACTTTTAGATTTGTGTGAATTAAATGTTTTGCTCCTTCTACAACAGGGGTGTCAAACTCATTTCACATTGTGGGCCACATACGGCCGAGTTAGATGTCAAGTGGGCCGGACCATTAAAAATTATTCCATACTCTGCTATAAATAACCAAAATAATGTGTATTTCCTTTGTTTTGGTCTAAAGAAGCACAAGAGCCTTCGGAAAATTTTGAAATTTAATGAACATATCTTTTACAAAACATTTCATGAAGCACCTAAGATTTCCTTAGAAGAATTTGCAATTTACTTTTATCATTCACATATATGCATTGCAACTGATCCCACTGACTGTACAAAGGCACAAAACCTTAACAAGTAATTGGTATTGAAGAATATAGTAATGCACTTTTAAGATTAAACGAGATTTATAAAGAAAGGAATTTTTAAACCATTTACACAAGCATATAAAATCTAAATGTAATCCCTGCCTACACCTTACAAACTAAAGAGAATGCTATAATATGTGTAAAGAATAAAGTATTCACGTGTCCTTGATAGCATCTGCTGTGTTGGGGTCTGTCTCAGTGACAGACTGAGGCTGCTGTTGTCTTCTTCTCTGATCAAAACAATGTTGTTGTTTTTTTTTAATTGAATACAACTTTATTGTCAAATGTGCTGTACGTATGTGTAACATACAGCACAGATGAAATTTCTTCCCCCTCAACATAAAACAAGAGGAGCCGCTGCGGGTGTCCGCGCCGCCATCAAAAGAAAAGTTGACCAAAAAAATGACAAAATAATACAAGACAACACATGAAACACAGACAATTGTGCAATCTCAACCACTTTCCTGCATACACTTTGTTGTTTGAAGCCGTAATAGATGAAAGAGGAGCGAATCAAAGTGTCCTTTTCACCAGTGGATCAAAGACGTCATGCGGCAATGTGCACACGTCTGCTACAAGCTAAGCTTGAAAGCAACAAGAAGCTGTAGCATCCATTAACGAAAAAGAGAGATTGGCTCTCTTCTCCCGGCCCATGTAAATCCGCTTCAATTCCAAGCCGCGACTCCCAGTTCCACATATGCATCGGCGCTCTGCGCTGACGCTCCTTTCTTCTCATCGTCGGCTCCTCAATCCATGCATCCATCCAATCCATGCAGACTGTCCATCGGCACTGACTTTTTCGCTGAACAAAACAGGGCTGTGAAAAAAGGCTGCCTACTTCAGGCGCAAGACACAAGCGCCCCGGGGATGTCCAGCAACGACAGTCAAATGGCGCCGACATTCCTCCCAATCAAAAAAATCAGTGCTGGTACGCGTGTGCTGCCGAGAAGGCGCAACCACCAAGCACAGATTCTTCTTCTTTGACGAATGACGTGGCCAAAAATGCTGAAAACAGGTCCACATCAGGTCCACACGACGTAACAACACAAAATGTTGTCTGCTCCAACACCCGGACCTCCTTTACGTGCCCCGGCGAAGATGCACTCACCGGGGCTCACGCCGAAACTACCATTACGACAACTCCAGCTCCATCAGGTCGTTGTGGTCCACCGCTCGCCGCCCACGGAAGAACACCGGACGCCGTGCGGATGCCTCTGTGTTGAGCCGCGTCCCGAGGTCGGATAGCGTCGCGATCGCTAGCAGCTGCACTGCTGTCAACGTCGGCCTGCTGAACATCCGCTCCCTTACGAGTAAGGGCCAGTTCGTCAACGACCTCCTGACAGACCGTGAGTTTGACATTTTGTGTCTAACTGAGACCTGGCAGCAGCCTAATGACTATAGTTCTCTCAGTGAAGCTACTCCACCGGGCTTTGTTTGTCATGCTGTGCCTCGCGTTGCTGGGAGAGGAGGTGGCCTCGCAATGATATTGCGTGAGAATTGGAAATTTGCCCCCATAAATGTGCCTACTTTTTTATCATTTGAAGCTGCAGCTATACAGCTCTCTGGATCAACTCCCACACTGATTGCCACTGTCTACCGACCACCAAAACCAAACAAGGATTTTATCACCGACATCACTACATTCCTCACTCATCTATATACTCGATCACCAAATGTGATTCTCCTAGGAGATTTTAATATCCACATGGACAATATCAATAACTCGCTCACCAAAGACTTTACTTCCTGTCTGGACAGTTTTGGTTTTCAACAGTTTGTCAACTTTCCCACACACAGTAAAGGACATATTCTGGACTTAATCTGCTGCCTTGGACTATCACCAACAAACTGTAAAACCGATCTCCTCCCATACACAGATCATCTACTGCTTTCATTCAATGTTAACCTGCCCTTTTTCAAATCCAACCCACAACGCATTATACATTTCCGTAAAATCAAGGACATTAATCCGGACAATTAAGTATCACTTATCAACAATCTCCCCAGTACTGACTGTCTTTCTACAACAGATGAGTTTTTGACGCACTACAATTCAAACCTCCATAACATTCTCAATACCCTGGCCCCACTCAAAACCCGAACTGTCTCCTTCAACCAAACAGCACCCTGGTTTACCCCTACCCTCAGGCAACTTAAATCAAAAGGCCGTCAACTCGAAAGATTATACAGGAAAACTGGACTCGCAATTCATAAAGAAATGTACACTACCCACTTCATCCATTACAAGGACTCAATTTCCGAAGCCAAATCAACCTACTACTCTTGTTTAATCAGTTCCAATGAAGGTAACCCCGAAACACTCTTTTCACTCATTTCTAAACTCACTAAACCTGCTGACACTCTTCCATCACATCTCTATTCTACCGATTTCTGTAATACTCTGGCCTCATTTTTTACGTCCAAAATTCAACGTATCCACCAGCAACTCACCCCCTCATCTGCTCCCAACCCTCCTTCTTCATTCTCCCCGGCTCCTACCCAGCTGTTCTCTGCTTTCACTTCTCCATCTGTCCACCAAATTTCCATTTTAATTCAGAAGTCCAAAACCTCCACTTGTCAACTTGACCCTCTCCCGACTGTTCTAGTCAAAGCCTCTATCCCGGCCCTCTCCCCTCTCATCACGAACATTATTCAAACTTCCCTCTCTACCGGCAATGTACCCTCCCATCGCAAAACTGCTGCTGTCACTCCCATTCAAGAAACCTGGCTCTGATCCCTCCGACCTGAACAACTTCCGTCCCATATCAAACCTCACCTTCATTTCCAAACTTCTAGAAAAAACAGTGGCTGCCCAACTTCACACCCATCTCTCCTCCAAAAACCTCTACGAAAAATTTCAATCTGGCTTCCGTCCCCTCCATAGTACTGAAACTGCCCTCCTCAAAATATCCAATGACCTTCTTCTCTCTGCTGATTCCGGTTCACTTGCCATCCTCCTTCTGCTTCTTAGTGCAGCCTTTGACACCATCTCTCACTCCATCCTCCTTGACAGACTCTCCTCCATTGGCATCACCAGCACCCCCCTCTCCTGGTTCCGTTCCTATCTTTCTGACCGTACCCAGTTTATCCAGCTCAAATGTTTTAGATCTCACCCTTCTCCTCTCACTTCAGGTGTTCCTCAGGGTTCTGTTCTTGGCCCCTTGCTGTTTTTAATCTATCTTCTCCCCCTTGGTAATATCTTCAGGAAACATTACATTCACTTTCATTGCTACGCGGATGACACCCAGCTCTACATCTGTACCAAACCAAACACCATACTTCCACCATCCTCCCTAACCAACTGTCTGCAGGAATTAAAGTCCTGGTTCACCTCAAACTTCCTCAAACTGAACAGCAATAAAACTGAACTCCTCCTCGTTGGCACTAAATCCACCCTAAACAAAATAAACAATTTCTCCATTCCCTTTGACAGCTCCTCCATCTCCCCCTCCCCTCAGGTCAAGAGTCTGGGTGTCATCCTTGATAGCACCCTCTCCTTCACCTCACATATCAACAATATCACTCGTTCTGCATATTATCATCTGAGAAACATTCACCGGCTCCGCTCTTCTCTCACCCCTCACTCTACTGCTATACTTGTTCACACCCTCGTCACCTCCCGACTTGATTATTGTAACTCCCTCCTGCTCGGTCTCCCTCAGAAAACCCTCCATAAACTTCAGCTGGTCCAAAATTCAGCCGCTCGCATTATCACGCTCACACCATCCATAAACCATATGACACCTGTCCTCCAACATCTCCACTGGCTCCCCATTATACACCGCATTCAATATAAAATCCTGCTCCTCACATTCAAAGCCATCCATAACCTTGCCCCTCCATACCTGTCTGACCTCATCCATATTCCTACACCTGTCCGCTCTCTTCGCTCTTCCTCCTCTCTCATCCTCACTGTCCCCCCTGCTCGCCTCGTCACCATGGGAAACAGA